>VXBW01005187.1:70945-145461 GCA_013400375.1 Thinocorus orbignyianus | reverse complement strand
CCGCCCCGGTGCCGCTCCCCGCGTGCGGCCGCCTCACGTGACCTGGCGGGGCTAACGGCCGGCCGCCGTGAGGGGCAGTACCCGGTTCGGCTAGGGGGGGCTTTACCCACCGGTCCTGGTCCTGGGCGACCCCGCCGGGCAGCATGAGGGCACTGACGCCGCGCTGGGGGACTCTGGCGGCGCGGGACCGCGTCCGGGTGGAGTACGACGAGGCGCTGGAGCAGATGGCCATCGAGGCGGAGGACGTGGACAGCAAGGCCGCCGTGGATGTCAGGACGCCCGTGAAATTTGGTGGGTGCAGCGGGGTCCGGCGGGATCGCTCCCTCCGGTGTGGCTGGCCCGGGGCTCCGCGGCTGGGAGCGCTTTTTGGCATAGTCGGAAATTTGGATAGTCGGAATTGGCATCGTGCCTCCTCTAATAAAGGAGACTCAAAGTCTCCCATTTCTTCTGTGTTTCCTGGCTTCTGAAGTGTTTAGATCCATTGCTTGCTGTTGACCTTATTGTCAACCGTAGTTAATGCTGAAACTGGTGCTCTTACAGTCATAGGATGGTCAGAGTTGGAAGGGACCCTAAACATCATCGAGTTCCAGCCCCCTGCCATGGACAGGGACACCTCCCACTAGAGCAGGTTGCTTCAAGCCCCGTCCAGCCTGGCCTTGAACACTCCCAGGGATGGGGCATCCACAGCTTCTCTGGGCAACCTGTTCCGATGCCTCACCACCCTCACAAGAAGGAATTTATTTCTGATATCCAATCTAAATCTCCCCTCTTCCAATTTAAAACTGTTACCCCTTGTCCTGTCACTAGACTTCCTGACAAAGAGTCCCTTAAGGTGTAGTGACATCCCACGCTTCTATCTTTGCTCTGACAGCTGGTGTTCCAGAAGAGACATAACTGCAGCTCAGCTGGGGGACAGCAACCCTCAGTGTGTGCTGTGCGCACCTGCAGTTAAGGGGTTATTCCCAGTAGGGTTGTTGGACTTACCAGCTCCACTAGTAGTTGTTACGCTGAGTGGCCAGCCGCAGGGATCAAAAAAGTCTGGAAGGTAACAAAACAGATGAAATGCCAAGAAGGGCTCCCTTCTCTAGTATGAGTCTTGCATTATCTTTTTGTTCACAAGGCAAAAATCAGTGTAAGGTTTCTGGTGTGGAACCTACAAACAACTTGAGAGAGCAGCTGTAGTGGCTGAAACCAATAAACATTTATGCTGGACTGAAATACTGACAGTAGCTCAAAGTTTAGGGAAGAAAAAGGGCAGGCTCGCTAGGATAACTCCCCTCAGTGAGCTGAGATTTTGGGAGTACTTGACCCAGAGGCATTTGTGTTTAGTCATTGATGTGTTTGTTGTTTTTTTTTCCTATGAGTTTGCGCAATTGCCTATGCAGTGTGGAAGAAATTTCAGTGTGGAAAAACTTCTCAGCATACAAAACTCCCAGTCCTTTGGTTTGCTACAAGTAGTTGTTCAAGACTGCTGCTTTTATTTCATTTAATGCTCTGCTGCAGTTGTCGTATGAGAAATTGTGAATAATCCCATTCTGCTTGTGCTGCATACATGTCATCTATCACTTTTCCAAATCCTTGCAGCAAAGACATTCTGCACTTCTTAATCTTCCTTTTCCTGTGTCTTGAGTTCTACTATGTTTTTTGGTGTTTTTTTCCTTTCTTTCTTGTTTTCGTTTAGAAGGACCTGAATTGTATATCATTCAAAATGGAGAGGTGCAATAGTTTTATCATAGCATCATTCTCTCTCGTATTCTAGTTCTACTCATCCATATAGTTTACTTCTTTGGTTTTTTTGAACACTGTTGATAGCAGTGCTTTATAGAACACTGAAGGGTTGTTTCTTCAACCTGTCTACCAAAACTTGGGGTCTCTTTTGTGCCCTGACAACTAATATAGAGACAAACATTCTGTAAATAAAATCAGGGGTTTCTCCCCCTCTCTGTTCTCACTCTGCAGTACTTAATGTGTGTTAGAAAGGCTGTACTGATTTGTACCATGAGTCCAACTAGCCCACTGTCCTGTCTCCAGCAGCAGTCATAAACAGATGCTTGGGGAAGAGCAAGAACAAATGACAAATACAAATTATAATTAATCTAAGTGTTCTCTTAGCTGTGAACTGCTTTCACCTGGGGGGGATTTTCTGAGCCTGATACAGCTCAGCCCCTCAGTGGGTCTCACTTGCAAGTGTCCACTTACACATGTAAACAGTTTCAGGGTGAGAGCTTCCTGGCAAATTCTCTGTCTCTTGGCAAAGAATCACACAAGGCATACCATCCATTCAGTTTCCTGCTATTTTATCTTTTGAGTATGTGGTATTCTAAAAACTTCCTTAGAAATTGCAGGAGTATCTTAACTAGTCTGAATAATTCAGTGTCATTGATGAGACTTTTCAAGCTTGGTATTCTGATTTCTGAATTCATGTAGTGTTGAAGATTGTGTAGTTTATAGGTAAAAGACAATATAGGACTGAGACTACATTGTCAGAGACCTCTGAAAATCCGAGTTCATTCTTTTAAACAGATCAACTGTTACCTATGTATTCATTGGCTCTTTCACTGAACTGTGGCGGGGCTGTCGTATCCAAGAGTCTGTTGTCGTTCTTTTTATTACCCTTCGTTTCTCTGATACCAAGTTATTGTAGCTGTTAGTGATTTAGGTTTCTCAAGAATCTCTGAGTGACTGTTATGTGCTACTTCAGCCTTAGTTGCTCTTGGGGACAGAGTTCATTGTATTAATATCTGGAGAATCTCAGCCTTCATAAAAAGTTTCAAGGTGGGGAACCTTCCTAAAGGTCTTAATAATGAATCCTGATTGATGGGGAAAAAAAAATCATTTAGCTTTTGTCCTATTTTGTTCTATCTTTGAGGTTCTTCTTATATTCTGAATGTCAACCAACCCTGCAAGCTGTCATAGTCTTCCTTATTGAAAGAAGTTTTAAACTGTTCTATTGAGCTTTGGGGTAAGCACGTGCGATTCAGGTTCCCTGGACAGTGTGTAGGTTATAATCCCCTTCCACTAGTTGCTGTTTGTCACCCCGTAGTTAGCATGATGTTAGTATTGTCTGTTCATGCTGTTATTCAGGCATATCCAGAGATATTTTGTAGAACACAAATATTTTTTTTTTTTTTTTTTACTCAGTGAAGTATAATTCTACTTGCCAGTGAGGTTCTACTTTAAGGGTCCTTTCAGCTCTGGTTTGTTTTTTGTCTCTGAGTAGGAGTGCTTGGGTTGTTGCTTTTCTCTTTTTTAGGAGAGAATTACCCATTAAACATTGTTGCATAAGCAAAAGATCTTATCCCCTGTAAAAACACACCTCAAACTAGAAAGAGACCATTTTTGCTCTGCAAGCACTTTGACTTTTCTCTAACCTTCCTTGAATGTATGAGGAGGTTGTTAACTCTGTTCTGCTCAGACTGTTTTATCTGAGCTCTCTTTCTGTCACTTAGCTCTAAGAAGTTGAGAAGTTCATGTGAATGTCTCTGCAGTAGTCTAGCTTCCTTCTTGGTTCTGAAAGTTGCAGCATTTCATAACTGCTTTTGCAATTTAGGTTGGAGCTTATCCAGGAAATTAGCTTAAAACTCCTCAGGCCCTGAAGAGCTTGTGCAGAAGATGCTAGATGATGTGATTAGGTATGTATTTTAAACCAAAGACGACTAGTAAGCAGCCCGCTGGGACAATTAGTAAAGGATCCTCTTTTTCTTTCTTAGTGTGTAGTTTTATGCTGTGTATACAGTCTTTCAATATCCTACACAATCATCTGATAATACTCTTTGATATGTTTAACTTTCATAGATGATTGATACCAATTAATTTCTCTTTAATCTAGTTTGTTTATTTTCCTTCAGGTCACACATATATGTTAAGCTCTTTATTTCAGGGACATTGTAGGCACGTGGCTGTAGGTTTGGAGTGTGCTCAGCACGTAGAGAACCCTGTGTCTTGGCAAGTGGAAATGCCTATGCTAATTAAACCTGAAACCAACTCTTTTGATTTCTGGTTACTGTACATTGACTGAGTACTCAGAAGTAAACCCAACTGAGGTCTTGCATGACCAGAATCTGAGAATCATCTGCCCTGCCTTACCATGTGGTTCTTGTGTATTGCTTTAGTAAGTACATTCCTGTTAGTCAGAAGTAATACAGAGGGGACATTGGGAGGTTTTGAGTTCTCCTGCTCAAAGCAGGGTCAACTCCATGGTTAAGAGGAGGTTGGTTAGGACTTTATCCAGTCTGGTTTTGAAAACATCCAAGACTATACCTCTTTTGGCAAACTGTTCCAATGCTTTTTTTCCACGTTATAACATGGTGAACTTTACTCTGTGTTGATTTATTTCCAATACAAGTCCTTTGCACCTTAAAGATCTTCATGTGTTCTTCAAGGTATGTGTGGCTGAAATTGGCTTCAGCCTCACATGCACTTAGGAGAAATCAGACTTGCAATTTTAGGAGCTTTGGCACGGAAACAGATTTTATCCTGTTCCTCCTTGCTTGTTGAAGTGCCATTAACAATATTATCCAGATTTTAGCTTGTCTTTTAGTGGAGAGGCTTCATTTCTTGTCCACTCATTTTTTGCTCCATCAAGGCTAGCAAAGTGCTGTGACTCTGCAGAGGGTCAAGGCAGAAATAATGCTTTCAGGAATTCCTGGTGCTTCTTAACAGCATGCTCATGATTCCCCAGACTTGTGTGTCTACCTTTGGCTCCCGTCTTTGTTACAGCTAGGTTTACACTAATAATTTATCTTTCAAAGGATGGCCATAATATGCCCTGCAGGATCAGAATTTTTTATTAACCTTATTATTATAAAAGTCTTAAGTTGACACCATGGCTAAACTGACTGCTGATAAGTTTTTGGATTATCAAGCTGATTGAATTCAAAGATTTGCACAAGCAAACTTTCTTGAGGCTTTTGGACCTCTTCTCAGAAAGCAAAATAGCAAAAGTCTTGGATGTAGATCCTCCCAAGGACTCAGCAGTTTTCCAGTGGGTAAACTGAGCAGTTCAGAGCAAGACAGTTTGTATTTCAAAAATAATATTGCTTTCTTTTTAAATTCTCCAGGTTTGTGATGCACAGGGACTTACTGTTTGAAGCGTGGATGTCTGGAGAGTGCCTTTATTTGTGTTTCTTTGAGAACTGTGTTTAAACAATCCCAACTGCTTCCTGAGAAGTAGAACTTTATGGAGAAGTTCTGTCTTGTCTTCAGAACCTGTAGATCAATATCAATCAAACTGAAATAGCTCTGATGTTTCTCAAGTATTTTTTTGTCTGATGAAACTGTCAAAGCTTTATGAACATAAAACCGTGTGCTGCTGGCCCTCAAGCCTCTGTTAATAGGTTGTGTGTTTTACATGCCTCAAAGCCTACCTCAGAGTTTACTTAAATTCAGGAAACATACAGTTTGATTAAAATCTTGGCCACAGCATCTCTTTCATCATTCATTCTTGGAAGTCTTTTGTGAAGCAGATAAGAAAATAGTATCTGCGAGTAAGTCCACCTCTTCTAGTCACCTTCCTTAGAGAATTGTTACCTGTGAAAACAATCTGCATCTTTCACTAAATTTAACCTTTTAGCTTACTGCGGCAATACTGTAGCAAAGGCCTGGTGTATTTTAGCTCTGCCGTTTGAATTCTCCTGGTTTGTCTGGTGGCAGAACTTCGTTGTTAATTAACAATGTTAACTGGAGCTCTCAGTCTCTTGTCTGCATGGTCTGCAAGCTACTGTTGTCATGGTTCTAGCATCTGTCCTGAGCAGCAGCTTCCCAGTACTGATTTTCAGCCTCTGCTGTGTTGTGGGTCTGACCTGGGGAATCACATTGGGGCAGAGCTTGTTATGTGTTTCTAGTCACCTTAGCAGGTAGTGGTGGTGAAAAAGAGTCTTTTCACAGGTGCTTAGATGAAGGTTTCTTTCCTAGGCACTGTCATTTTCTTTAGAGAGCAATAGTCTCACTATCTCTGTCTTAGTCCTTTAGTTATGTGTCTTGCAGCAAATGCTTCTGACTTCTGTTTAATTATTCTTTGTAATTTTTCCACCTTTTATCCTTGGACAAACAAAACCATGTTTTTCCTCTCCTACATTTACCTTTTGCCAGTCACTGCAATGGTTATTAATGTAAGTGATTATTAATGCAGGCAGAATCTCCAAACTCCACAATCTTCTCTCTGGTTCCTTAAACTCAAAGGTGAGCTCAAGTGGCAAAGAAATACTTTTGCTGGTCCTGCATGAAGCACTGAGGGTCCAGAAATTCCTCCCTTGATAAGAGTTGTCTACAAAACCTAGTGACTTTTCTTTGCGGGAACCTATAAGCAGTAATAAGGTGGGGTGATTCAGACTAGAACATGCTTCTTCATGCCAGGCAGATAAGTCAGGCCTTCCAGAAAGCTAGGGAAGAATGACACATGCAAGTTCTTCTATACCTGTTTTTGTGTTACGCTGTTTCCTACTTGAAGCAGCATAGGTCTAAGCAAGACCTGTGTGTTTGTGCTGATGAATCTTGTAGCTCTGTGTGGCCTTACACAACCTGCCAACCTTCCCACCCAACATGTCTTATTAGAATTTCTAATGGTATTGGTGACTAGGGTAGCTATGAGATGGAGGTGGAGTTGGGGAGAAAAAAGAACTGAACAAAAAAAAAAAAGTCCAAAACAAAAAACCCCTTTCATTAAAGAACCACACCCTGCTGATTCCTTGCCAGAGGTTGCAGTCACTCTGCTGTCTCTTAATGTTCTCATGAAGCTGAATGGCTATGCACACACTTGCAAAATTTTCAGTGTCAACTGTTGCTAGCGGCTAGCTGTGCAGTTGAAAGTATGTGGCCAAACTTTGCAAGAAGGTTCTTGGTAACAAAACAACTGCTTTTTTTCCACTAGTATATGTAGTTAATACATGAAGTGATTAAGTACTATGTTAAGTAGACCTGACTCTTCTTATTCTGTTGCTAATAGAACTCTTTTTATTCTAGATTTGGATATCAAAACATCAGGGACTGGCTGTGTGAAGATTCAGAAAATAGAATGTAATAACTGCAAAATAGAAACGGAGAAGGGGACTAGTGTCTTACAGTCAATAAAGGTACAAAGAACCCTCCCCCAGTCTATCAGTGTTTTAAAAGGGATTGTGTAGTGGAATATCATATAAAAACAAATACCAGTTCTGGAGATAAGAAGCACTCTTATGGTGCTACATGTGTAGCACCTCACCTTTATTGCATACAATTATAACACAAAGTCAGTAACACTAAATAACGTGGAGTCAGAAGTCCAAGTACCTTTGGTAGCCAAAGCCAACAGAAACAGTGACGGTAGAAACGCTGATACATACCTTCCCTGCCCCTGAGAAAAAAAAAAAAAAGACTGGGGTTTCCTGTCTAGTAGATTAATAGTTACGCTTGCTTAGTTGGGACTTTGCAGTATGCTGTTGGCTTTTTTTTAACCTGTTCATTGTTTTTAAATAATTCTGTTATATTGGTGCTATTGAAAAACTCCTGAGATTGATTTTCAATCAGAAGTTACACACTACATGTACAAAATACCTGATTGAAATATATTCAATAAACACTGTATCTGTTATGGTTATGACCTTGTCTTTTCAATCAAGACTTCAGTTTTGCTGACATAGGCTTTTGTAGAAATAATCAAAGCATATCTGAATTAGGTGCTGTTTGGAATTAAATTAACTTGAATACTTGGGATTTTACCTGTAGAAATGGATATAGATTCAAAAGAAGGGCTTTTTAAATAGGGTAATTCCAAACCTTAAGTATTTTTGGGATATGATAAGTCTTTCAAAGTTTTTCTCTACCATGATAAGAGATGATTTCATAGCAGACATCTGGGAAACTGAACTTAAGGGCAAACTTAGTATGAGATAGATCTAGGTTTACTCCATATTCAGTGAACTGCAGACAACTTTTATCTTCCAGATTCTGTGTAATTTGCTATATCTCTTAACTATTTGCAAGATTTTAATTACCTTTTTAAGGGTACTGTGTGCGTTACTGCCATCTAGAGCTTTGGTTAGAAATGACTCTGTTACACAATAGTAACCGCAGAGAGCGGTACCTGAGAAGCTACATAATATGAGAAAGCAAGGTAGTTTAAAGAGGTGTCACGCCCTCCATAAATCTCACTGACTCACAAAGCAGGAGACCCTTTCTTTACAGTAGAGAGCAAAAGGTCATTGATCAGTGATTTTTAAATAAGTTTTGTGGGTTTTTTTTAAATCTAGTCATATGGAGATTATTCAAGAGCACCGTCAAACAACTTCACAACTACTAATTCTCTTTACTTGCCCCACACTTAAAGAAGTTGCTTGTATAACTTGCAAGTCAAAAAACTTATGACTTCTGGTAAGCTGTAGGGTGTATTTACAGAAGACCTAGCAATTTGACATCTACTTCCCTTAATCGTGTATGTGGTAGTAACTGAACAGAAAAGATGAGCGTTCTGTATGAGTTTTTAAATGGATTTTCACTAGTGCTTTTGGTGTGGTAGGCATTATCCAGCCAGTGAGACTTGTTGAGGGTTTTTTTGTTGTTGTTGTTGTTGTTGTTTTGTTTTGTTTTTTTTGTCCAGCATGAAGTATAAAAAATGCTGGATGTTTTGTAGTTTTTTTTTCTTAATTCTGTGTTATTCCAGCATTCGCACTAGTGAACTACAGCAAAAGAGCTTTGCTGTTGAGATCCATAGACTTCTTAAAGTCAGATTTGTTGAAGTTGCAGCTTATGAATACAGTTATGTTATTTAAATCTGGGGTTTGGTTTCTTTTTTCTTTTTTTATTTTTATTTTTCCCTTCGTACAAATGGTTGGGTTTTATTCTCAAGACCTGGGACTCTTTTTTTTGTCTTTCTGAGAGTAGTTTGTGTGTATTTCTATGCAGTTTTTTTTCTCTTGTCAGTTGTGTGCAGCAGTAACTGAGAGGTATAAGGGTTGTAGCATTTTTACTTGAAACGCAGTTTCTTTGTGGAAAAACGTGAGATTGCAATGCAGATGTATGCAAAATATCTAATTTGAATTAGAATCTGGTTGGAATGAAGCATTATAGGATCTGGTTCTACTTGCAGACCTAAGGTTTGTACTGGTGTGCATCCATAGAAGTTTATGGCTATATATACTACTCCAAGCATGAGTAGCTCTCTGGTGTGTTTGTGTATATATGATTATCTTGTAGACTACTGTGATGCTTTGGATTCCAGATCACTGGAAGGCTCCAGTTTGCAAGTTCTTTTTTCTCTGCCAGCTCATGTTTCTCATCTGCTACAGTACTAGGTACATGCATACTTTGGTTTCTGGATGGAGTATTAATGAAATTCGTAGTTCCCTATTTCTTCCTCCACTACTTATTTTAGTATGTTCTCAGTGAATGATTTTCTAGTTAAAAAAACAAAATCAAAACCTCCACATCTACTGGGAATAGAGGCTTCCTTGGCATCATTTTTTCCCTTGTTTATCTGGTTACAAAGAAAAGTGACTTGTTGAGAGATTGGCTCCACTAGAAACAGCACATTTGGCAGTTGCTTGAGAGGAAGCTTTCACAGTAAAATGGAAGTTTATGATCCAAGGTGGTTACTGTGGTACAGCTTGGAAAAACTACATAACTTGTGTTCTAATTGAAATTATCCTAACCATATTATTTTTAATTTTTTTTTTCAGAGCCATAAAATTGATATACGGACAAATGGCGGCAAAGTAATTGGTCTTGGAACACTTTATGGAAATACAGATATTCATGCAACAGAGAAGGGTGTAAGTAAGCTGAATAAGACATTGAAGAGAGTTTTACTTCTTATCTGTTGCAAAATGACTAAATTCTGGAGAATGTGCTGAAGAATATTTAGTGACCCTCACTGGTTGATTGCCATCTCTATGTTAACTTAAATTTACCTGTTTAATTGTACTATCTTATGCTGGTTCAACTTAGTAAACAGGCCCCACAGTAAGTGCATGTGATCATTCCTTCAGCACACAGATTGTACCAGTTGATACAACTCACTTTTAGTTACTTAGACCTTCACACAACACTTAAACTTACTTGGCTGACATGTAGGCACCTGGATTCTGCAATAGGCCCCTGAGTTTTAGTATCTCGTGAATAGTGGCTTGATATTTGAACATGCTTTGCACTTCCAGCGTTATGTGGTTGGAAGAATGGAAGAGTAGAAAATTTTGTATATTTATTTGCAGCTGAGGAAATATAGTCACATGTAATCTTGTTATGACCTGCAGTGAGGAAAAAAATATGAACAGGAAAAGTTTTGTAGAGAAGTAGCTTGCTTTTTTCAGCAGATGGCAGTGTGAGACAAACCTTATACCACTCTAATCTAGTTTTGTTTCTTGCCATATATAGTCAATTCTCCATGTTTTAAAATAATGTAGAGCTAGGCTGCCTTACATAATACTACAGTTATCATACCATGCCTGGGTTTTAGGCTTAACTTGAATGCTTATATACATAATGTCCATGAAACTGGTTGCATTAGGATTCGTTATAGCAATGGCTTCAGATCTATGAACATGTGGAGCCAAGATAAGCCTGAAGTAGCTTGGATGCATGCAGTACTCTGTCAGAATCAATAGGTACCAGCAGCACGGGGAAGAATCAGAAAGAGCACAGTTCCCTAAGTTCCAAAGCATGTTCCCTAGCCAAGGATAGAATAGAGACCAAGCTATTGTTATAGGAGTCTGAAACCATCTGTTGTATCCCTTGTAAACTGGGTTCCAAGGTCATCTGTTCACTTACGTAAAGCCAGCTGTGAGCTGTTCTTAATGTCATGCTGTAAACTGAGCAAATTGCCATTGATTTTCCAAAAAAAGTCAACATTAAATTGCCTGCATCTTTTGTAGTTTGTTACACCAGCACAGTCCGTGGAATTAATTTAAAATCCTTTGCTAGTGTTGATAAAAAAAAATAAATAAAAAATTGGATGGTAGAAAAGTAATGGGATGTATATCTATGTGAAAATNTCTAATCATCTTGGTGGCCCTCCGCTGGACCTGTTTGAACAGGTCCATGTCCTTCCTGTGCTGAGGACTCCAAAGCTGGACACAGTACACAGGGTGAGGTCTCATGAGAGAAGAGGGGTAGATTCACCTCCCACAACATGCTGGCTATGCTTCCTTTGATACAGCCTAGAGTGTGGTTGGCTTTCTGGCTCATGAAAGTGAGAAATACAATAGTTTTACTTTGAGTCTTTAAATGCTGTTTTAAAAAATCTGACTTTTTTCAAATACGCTATCCTTCTGAAAAAACAAAATAAACTTCATGCAGATTGTTGAAGTGCTTCTTTGTCATCATAAGTATCTGTGGAGTCTGTAATATTGCTGGAAGTCACTCTGACAGTTGAAATGTTGTAGTAACTAGAGTGAAGTGAGAACAATATTCTGGCTTATGTTATTGAACTTCTGTCTCAAATCATGATTGAGAATCCTGGTGACTGTGCCGGTTTGTTGCAAAAGAGTAGAATGCACCTCACTCAAAGGAGAGGAGCTGCAATAGGTTTTATTGAGGTAGAAATAATAATTTGACAGAGTTCAGTAAATTTGGTGGAATTTAACAAAGTTTAACAGTGATTTACCAAGCTTCAGGAAGTTCTGTGGTAAGGTTTACCTTTTTAATTGCTGTATGAAAGAAACATACAAAGGAAAATGGAGTTAGAATGATTCATAGAGACCAGACACATGGAAGGGTAAGGAAGACCCTCCCACTGAATTGTGAGGTTCAGAGTGAACCCCTTCACTTTCTAAGCTCTGATAAAGCTTAGGTATGGCCAGGTCTAATCTTAGTGTCAGAATTGGACAACTGTTTGTCTAATGGAATCATCTCTACAAAGTTTATAATTAATAGCTATGTGGATTACTAGGATTTCATTATTATTAAGTCAGCATGCTATCAGTCATTGACCAAAGATCTACTGTTGGTAAGAGGTCTTCTGCCTTGGGAAGTAATCTTGTGAGGTGCCCCAGCTCAAGGGGAGATCACCATGCTGCCTAGCAAGGAGACCTTGAAGGCTGACTTAGGTTGTAATATTTATTGGATAGAGTGTTTGGCTCATAGTAAAATTGCATGTGGTGGGAAAGGTGTGTGAGAGACTCCTTGTATCTGCAACTCTCTTTGTTCCTTGATGAGAGTCTTGGAAAAGCCCCCCTATTCATGTGTTAATTGCGTCATCAGTGTTCCAAGTTCATGTGCATTGAGATTCACTGTGTCACTACTCCTTTGTGTGGTTTTGGTACTTTACGTTGGTGAGACCTCACCTGTAGTAGTGCAACCAGCTTTGGAGACCACAGCACAAGAAGGACATGGACATGTTGGAGCAGGTTCACTGGAGGGCCATGAAGGCGATCAGAGGGCTGGAGCGCCTCTCCTATGAGGACAGACTGAGAGAGTTGGGCTTTTTCAGCCTGGAGAAGAGAAAGCTCCAGGCAGACTTTATAGTGCCCTTGCTGTGTCTATAATGGCCCTACAAGAAAGCTGGAGAGGGAATTTTTACAAGGGCATGTAGTGACAGGATGAGGGGTAATGGCTTCAGACTGAAAGAGGGGAGAGTTAGATTAGGTATCAGGAAGAAATTCTTTACTGTGAGGATGGTGAGACATTGGAACAGGTTGCCCAGAGAAGTTGTAGATGACCTGTCCCTGTAAGTGCTCAAGGCCAAGCTGAATGGGCCTTTGAGTAACTTGGTCAGAGTGTCCCTGCCCATGGCAGGGGGGCTGGAACTTGATCTTCAAGGCCTCTTTGAACTGAAACGTTTTGAGTTCTTTGCCTGGCTGTGGCTCAGGCCTTCATCTCCATTGGAGCTTGTACCAAACTACCACTGGTTTCGTTAGGGGAGTGAGTGCATCTGTCGCAACTTCTCATTAAGAAGCTTTGTTGTGTAGTTAAGAAGGGCAGTGTGAGATTTCATTCCTCAATTGGCCACTTCTGTTAATAATCCGTTAGCCTTATGTCTCCTGTGTGTGTTTGTATGAAGTGTTTCTTCCATCAGTTGCAGTCACCATTATGTAATTATGGCTCTGTCAGCATTTCCAGCCCCCTCCTGGAGGTGGGGAGGGAAAGGATGTGGTAAAGGATGCTAAGCAGTTGAGAAACAGAATATTTTTAAGGGGGAAAATAGACAAGACACTAGTAAAATATTTGAGCAAGGATAGCACAGAAAGGAAGACCAAGAAGAATATGTGAGGAAGGAGTTCTTTATGTCGTATTTAAACATAGGAAGATGTCAGTTTCCATCTTGAAAATGTGCTCAGGTGCAAAAACGTTCTCAGTCTGATTTATGAGGATAGTCTGATCCTTTTTCTTTAAAGGCTAAGAAACTGATGGAACTTGAACATGTGGTCAGTCTCAGTAACTGCAATTCCCAAGGCCCTACTCTCAAGGCAAGGAATTTTTCCACAAAAACCTGGTGGTTCAATGGACAAAAATAATCAAACTTGTTTGACTAGGGAGTCATTAAGTAATCTGTGCTACAGGGACTTTTCTATAACACTTATTTAGCAGAATCAAACATCTATGTTCTGCCAAAAATTCATTAAAATGAAGTAATTTGGGATTGAAAACATATTTAGTCTCTGTAAAAAGCAAACTCTTCTATGCTTTCCGTATCTAGAATACTTTTTTAGTCTTACTCTTGGGCAGTCTGACTTCTCCCTGATTTGGGTTATTCAGAAACAAATATTCATTGTATTGGTAGTTTTTGCTTTATTTTTTATAATAACTAGCTGACAGAGTACTTCTTTTTATCATGTGGTGAGACAATTCTTTTTAATGCTGTGCTTTTTTTAAGAAAGGTAGCTGAGACTGGTAAGTAAGATGAGTTGGTATGTGAATTTTATTATAAAAAAGTACTTTGTAATACTTTAAGAAAAACATCTGAATAGTGTCAAAACTTGCATACTATAGTACCAGTTATAGCTTTTTGAACTTTTCCCACAAGGCACCCAAACTATGGAGATACTTTTAATTTATCCCCCTCATCACCTTAGACTGTGCTGTACTTCATTCTCATTTTGCTGATAGCAATAATGGCACTGCTAAAACTTGAAAGGTTCCTTGCAAGTCATTTAACTCTCCTCAAAATATGTTTAGGTCATGGAGCCTAAAACGGCAGTGGCTTTTGTTTTCCTTGTTGCTCTGGCCGTATGCCACAGCAGGTTTACACTTTGCCATTGTTGGTGAGGGAGTAGTGGAGTATTCTGTTGGAAACATTCCTAGGACAGATGCAATGTAAACTTATGTTTAAGGTTTCTACTTGTTAGAAGCGTTGAAAGATTTAAAAGCTGAATTGCTGTCAGTTTCAGTAATGACAAATTATGCTTTAATATCTTTGGTTTTGTTTATTGTTGATGCTTAGATTCCTTATCATTTCTCAGCAGAATCACTGTCAGAGATTAGAGATATTGTGACAGTCAATATCTACAGTTCTCACACAGCTCTTTGATCCCCAGTTTTTTTTTAAGGTAGCTTGTTACATCCTTGGGGATATACTTTGTATGGTAGCATCATGTAAGAAAGTAAGACAATAGTCCATTCTGTAATCTTATAATTTAGGTTGTAAAGACCACATAAAGCTGAGAGTGTATATATTGGTAAGGTTATGGTATCATTTGGCTGTCATAAAGTCCATACTGAACCAGACTCTTTAGCTGACTTCTTGAGACTCAATATGGCATGGAGTTCACACAACACCAGGTGCCAATTGTCAGAATACCTCTTACTTCATCCGTATCTTATTCTTTATGTAATATAACACTGGAAGGGTCAGCCAACTTCATTTTTTGTATGAAGTGAATTTAAAGATCATTTGACATAGGGCACAGTTTGATCTAGAAGGCCACAGATAGTTTCATGTAATGAATAAGGATTTTGGGTGCATAATCTGCATAAGAAAAATAAAAATAAATTGAGTGAGAGTTGCGTGAACTATTGCATGATTACATCATAAATCAAGTTTAACTGAGGAAAAATAGAATTAAACTCATATGGTAGTTTCACAAGCCAATGATGTGTTTTGTTCAGATAAGTGTAGGTTATCATCTATGTACAAGTAACTGGTTACGTGACAATCTCATCTATCACCTTTTATTTCTCAAATGTATCCCTAAGGCAACTTTTCAAATCTTGCCCTTTCTCTGAATTTCTGTTGAAAAGAGGTAGAAATGGTGATCCTATCTCTCATTTCTCAAGACTTTGTATATCGTGAGGCTTAAGTCCAAGAACAGAGGCCTGAGTGACCAAGCTGATGTGAACAATTGTACTGAGAAAAAGAGCATCTGTGGCTTTTTAGACACATGTTCACCAAAGCTATGTCTACAGAGTCAGCCAGTTAAAAATCTACATAAACAGCTGAACGTCACAAAGACAGTGGATGTTTCAATATGTGGTGGCAGAAAACTGATTACCAGTGCTTTAATTGTCATAATATTTTATGAACATTAAGCCTTCATTAAAAGAAGGATTAGCTTTAATACTTTTCAAAATGATTTTTTTTAAAAAAAAATAAGGGGCTTTTTTTCATCTGTTTGTGATTTGGGGTCTTCACCTGTATGATGGATGTAATAATTTGTAGGAATGTTGTAAAGAATCATTAATTTGTTTGTTGTCGCTCTTGGATGAAAAGGGGGTTTGTTTCACCTTGCATAGCTTTTAACTAAGAACTTGATTCTGTTTGTTCTGCACCAATAACTACTTCCCATTTGTTTTGCCTCTAATACTGTTACTTCCCTTTGTCTTTTCAAACTGTGATGACAGGTTTTCCATTGTGCTTATTTTTCTTAGAGCGTGAATATAGAGAAGCTCCAGGGGACATCCATCAACATATCTACTGAGGATGGGCTGCTGAAAACCAAGTATCTCTATGCAGAATCATCATCTCTGTCTTCAGTAGCTGGTGATATTCTGCTGGGAAGTATTCATGGTAAGAAGGAGATGCTGTCACGTGGTTGGGGAAATTCTGTCACAAATTTAGCTGCTTTGAGGGCATTCATAATGTTCACAGTAATAAATGGACTAATGCTATAGATTATCCCTGAATCAACTGTGCACAGTATATGAACAGAAGAGGTCTGTATTTGTTAGAGACTGAATTAATGAGAATTACTTTACCATATAGCATATTGTATTTATTTTTTAAGACAGTTTTATAAGCACACTTGTGAAATAGCACGAAGTGGATATTATAAGAAAGAAATACATCACACGTGCTAAGGATCTCAAAGTATTTTAAAATTCAGCAATGAAAATTGCACTAAAAATAGTAAAGAAGCTTTTCTTCCCCTTTCTCCATCCTTTCTCTTCAGAGAGAGTGAAAAACCTCTCTAGTCATCCAGCCTTTACTGTCATTTGCCTAGAACTAAAACTAATTAACTTGAGTGTCTTGTATGTAAACAGCAATCAGGTTAGGAATCTGGTGTGGTTTTCTAATTTAACAAAATTCCCACTGAATTCTGACTATGCTGTAATGTGTCTGTGGTGATTTGACATTAAGTAAAACTGGAGGATATACAAAGAGTGAAAATTCCTCAGGTCAGTCAGAGTTCCAAATTTCCAGCTATATACATTATAAACAAATTGCTACAATTTCTTAGCAATTTTGTGTTGTCATCCAGCTTCAGAAATGACTTTTGGTTCTTAGTTAAAGGAGCAACTCCTTTATTCGTTTACAGTAAACCTAGGGCTGGTTTCTAAACCAGTTAGGCAAAGTTCACTTCAGGATGCGTAGCCAGAAATAAGACTTCAAATTTTTTTTTCTTGCTACATTTTTCTAGCATGTAAACTGTCTTGTTACTAGTATTTCTGTCTAAGCTGTTTTGTTTTGCGGTTTTTCTAACATCAAACCCATATAATGATACTGTGGAATGATCAGTTGTGGGCATGTTCACACCTCTATGCACATCCAAAACTTTATTTCTGTTTTCTTGATGCAAAACTGAAATGGTAACTGCTGTAGTTAGTGACTTGCTTCCTTAGTAATGCCTCCTTGTCGTTTAGCTGAGCAACGGTGTGCAAACAAATAGAAATATATCCAAGTTATACAGACATTTCTTAAGTTTCTTCAGGGTTATTTTCATGAACTGTCTGCTAAACGATCTGGAACACCTAACATTATTTTAGCTGTTTCTTTTAAAAACAATTGCTCATTGACATTTGCTTAGTACTTCTATTTTTTCACAAAAGTATTTTCTTTGAAACATCATGCTCTTCAATCATGTTTTAATAGTAAGAGTAAATAGTTTTAAAGTGTTTAAAGTTGTTACATAGCATATATATGCATGCATGCACACATAGATATTAGCAAAAAAAATCAACTATTCTAATTTCATGTTAAGAGAAAAATGATCACTTCTAGTCTTTGCTAATGGGGTAGCTCAATTTTAGTAGTAGTTTTGTTTGTAAACACTTGAACAGATTGTTCCTCAGACAACTAAAGTCCATTATTTCCATATAGCTGACAATATCCTGATATTATGCTTGGCATAAAATCAGCACATCTGTGCACAAAACTGAGCTAGACGTCATTGCTTTTGAATGGAGAACTTTGAGATTGGGGCGACACAAACTTTACAAACCTTCCTGAGACCCACTTTATAGTTGAAACTCAGACTGTATGATTCCAACACTGTTAGCTTGAGTGCAGACTTGGCTCAGGAAGGGTCTGAATGGAATTAAAATTACAACCTGAAAGACAAAAACTGTCTCTCAGTAGGAACAGCAGGTACCTTATAATGTAAAATCTGAACAATTCATATATCCAGTAAGAAAGCTAGTTTGAGGTGTCCAGAAATGGACTGTTGCCAGCAGATGTCTCAGTTCTGAAGTCACTAAAATGTTTAAGATGCCCTTAGAATGGGGGATTAAGATATCTATGGAAATACCAGTGGGTACACACAGCTTTTTCTGGAGTCCAACCCACAACTGAAGGGATGGGGATAAATGGTCCCTGTTGAATCTAATCAGTCTTGCCAAGGAAAAAAAAAAGTAAAGGTAATAGAATATGTATGTAGGCATTTTTAATTGTTATTTCGCATGCTTCGTACTTCTATGGCAAATGAATAATGCACTATTTTGAAGAAATCAGTTTTGAGTCATTTTGATTAGTTTCTGTAACAGGCATTATAGATGTCAGATGCCATTGAGCTTTCCAGTTGACACTTAAAAACCAAAAGGACAGTAGCTCTGAGACTGAGAAATATGCTACTTTATCCAAGTAGCAAAAGCACAGTGAAACTTCCCCACACGTAGGGGGACACATAGGAGAAAAAGGAAACCCTTCTTTGCAACTGTTTCAAAGTCTTGGATTGAGTTGTGTCAATTATTAATTTATTTTATTCACAAAATAGTTCAGTTTGGAGAAGAATTTGACATCTAGTCCAAACCAATGTTTAAAGCTCAATTAGAGCAAACTTGCTCATGGTCTTGTCTGGTTGAGCTTTGAATATTTTAAAGGACAGAGCTTTCATGACCTTTCTCAGTGACCTGTTCCAGTTCTGAATTTTCCTTCTGGTGGGAAAAAAAAACTTTATTTTTTTAATAATAATTTCCATTATGACACTTTATAATGTTATCCCTTCTTACTACAGCACCACGAGAAAAATCTGTGTTTTTTTTCACCATATCATCCCACTGGGTAGTTGAAGACCACAACAAAATTCCTCCTCAATCTTCTTTTAAAGCAAAACAAACGCAACTGTCTTGAGTTTGTAGTGTGTAGTATCTGTAGTGTGTTCTGGAACCCTAGTCTTTTCAGTACCCTTCTCTGGTCTCACTTCAGTACATCAGTGTCTGTCTTGACTTGGAAGACCAAAATTGGACATGTGATTCCAAATACAGTGTCACAAGAGGGCTTTGCCTGCTGGCCATACAGCTCAGTATGCAGTTGACCTTCTTTACTGGCTCATACTGAAGATAGCGTGTCCATCAAGATGCCCAGGTCCTTACCTGTAAAGCTTCTTTGCAAACAGTCAGCACTCGGCTTCTACTGCTATACAAGGTTGATTTGTCTCATGTGCAGGACTTTATATTTGCTTTTGACCTTTGGTTCTGTCATAGTCTAGTGGCTATTTCATTATGTGAGAGGATCACACTGGAGAACATGCTTATTGAGGTTACTTTATATATTTACACACTAATAAATATGTAGGAAAAGGTGAATAGAAATGACTGCCTTCTTCAGGTCACTGACAGAATAAGGCAAAGTAAAAATCTGCAGTGTTTCAAAGGTAGTTTGCTTGAGCTTAGTACTCTATTATCCCTTCTGAAAAGAATCTGATGTACTAATGTATGTTCCATAAATTTCAGTTATTTTCCTGGATTTCACTGTGTATAAAATGGGATTGTAGAAATGAATTTGTTCCTTTTTAGACATGTCTCTGCTTTAGTCTGCAGATCTAAAATGCAGAGTCAAAGTGGTAAAAAGCTGCATGGTGGCTTATTTGCTTTTTGTGTACATCAAAATAACTCTGCCACCTGGAGACCCTTCAGAAACAATTGAAGGAACGGAAATTAAACAATGTGAAGTGATACCTTTATTTGAATCCCCAAGCTGTTTTTTGCCCCTAGTCATATTCTGATCCCAACTAGCAATACTGCAGTTAGAAGTTTTATAGTGTTTATGAAGAAGAAAAGCTTCCACATGATAGAAAAGATAATTGTTTCTTCAGAAGCAGTGAAAACACCAAGCAACTGTCATCAATATTCTGTTTAAACTATTAGATTTTGGACTTTATAGCATTGCACTACATTGCTGAAGTCAGCTGGATATAATAATCAAACTATCAATTACCTTTAGTCGGGTCTTTCTCTGTCGTCGACGTGTTCAAAAAATTTTTGGGTACCCTAAAATTTTTTTCTCAAGTGTTGGTCTTCATGGAACAATTACAAGAGCAAAAATACACTTCCATGCACTGTCTGTAGACACTGCAGGTTCCAAGGCAGCGGGACGTTCCTATCTGCTTTAAAAGCAGCTTTTGTTCTAGCGAGATGTTTGAGGTGAGCCTATCACACTAGAATGTTTACATTGCGCAACATTGGTTGTATCTGCCATCCAAGGTTGCAGTTAATAGGAGTCCAGTTTCCAAATGCTTAATATTTTTCAAGGACCTGCTTATCAAAACAGGAAACAAAAATCCTAAGAGAACAAAGAATAAACCAGCCAATCCAAAAGTCCCAGTGGCTATATTCAAACAGAATATAATCTAGTTTCAGCCCTATGGGAGTTGCTAGCTGATAAAACCGTAGGCTGTTTTGTACGCTGTACAAAAGTAAGTACTAATCATGATAAAATGGGGGAAAGGTGGGATAATTATAGTGTGCCTTTTAAAAACAGTAAAACCAAACATCTTTAAAGTTGATTGAAATATGGTTTTGTTTCCACTCTGATTTTTCAGAACCCCTAAGTATTTTGTAGAGTATATGCTTTAAATGATGAATTAAAGACTATTGATGACAGGCTGGTTTTCTATCTTTCAGCCCACAGACCATTAAGAAAAACACTACAGGTCATATACAATGGAATTCATTCCACCCTAGTGGCTGTTTACTACTGTGTAATTACAGAAGTTGAAAGCACAGCTTGATATAATTTTTTTTTTTGTGAACTTTAAAGTTCTCTTCCAAAAATTCTGAAAATCGCTGTATTTCTAAATTGGACTAAGTTACTGTGATCAACCTCACTTTTTAATCTCTCATTCTCCTGGGAGGATGAGGGAGTGGCAGAAATGACATGTTGTGGTTTAGTTCTTAATTTAGAGCAGTTTTTAGGCAATTAAACATGAAACATACATGCAACTATGGAAGTATTTACCAGCTTTGTTAGACAGCTAGTATTATAGATGACTTTTCTGTTCTGAGGTACGTCTGTCCTGCTTCCAGATTCTCTTGATGCCGTAGGTAACAGGGAAGAGTAGTGTTTTGAGATTTTAAGGTTAAAACACCAGTGCCTGTTCAAAATGTCACAAGTTCAGTAGGAGACCATTCTGCATTTTATGCCTTGTGTACTTATTTGTTTCATGTTGTCCGTGCACACAAGAATAAGTTTGGAGGCTGTAGATGATGTTTGGGAAGTCCCAGAAGGAGCCTCTGAGGATAGTGCAAAAAGTCCTCTCACGTTGGGTGGGAGGGCAACATAGATGTATGTGTATATAAGAGAGGAATATAGAAACTGCGTGTGTTATTCATGCTATTAAAATTCTTAAATTAACTTTAGTGGTGGTGTGGGCATCGAATCAATTTAAATAAAAAAAAGGCCAAAGAATAAAATAAGAAAATACTATCTTTTAGCCTCACAATGCCTCTGTTTTTCTTTCCCTCATATCCAGTCAGTGTCTTTAGGCTTTACTCACAATGTTTTTATTGTCTGGAATCACTTCATTGTTACCCACATGTTGAGATTTTTGTTTGTAAAGCAATAATACTTAAGCAACATAACTGGTTTGTGCTAGCTTGCTTTTATATGCACATTGGATATAATACTACAACTATAATGCCCTAGTATAGGATCACATTACTTTAGTCTTTGTTGTAATGTCAGGTATCAGTCAAATAATATGCTTTTAACACTTTTTCCCCCTTTTCTTTTCCTAATAGGTAACACCAACCTTCAGACCAAAACGGGGAGTATCACAGTAGGTAGGTTCTGCTGTCCCTGTGAGATGTCTGTCTTTAGAACTCTTCCCTTGTCCTTTGTAAGAGCTACATATTCCTAGGGAAAGTAAAAAGGAGGTGATTCCTCCTGGATGTTTTTGTCGTCTTTTTTTTTTCTTTTTTTTTCTCCAGGGTAGCATTGATTGCTGTGTAGCTGAAGGAGAACCTTTTCAAATGTTACTGTCAGCCCTTTTCCAGTTGGGCAAGGCATGCTGCTTTTGATACCAAAATACCCACTGGGCTTTGCAAGTTAGGCTTGAGTCTAGGTGTCATCCTTTAGGTTAAGTTGGGATAAAAGGACACAAGAAAACACTGAACATACATCAAATGCAATCATTTTGCCTTTAACGGAGTTCTCTATCTTAAATTTGTTGATATCAGTGATTAGCTGTGTTTAATTTCTGTATTGTGAAGCGTTAATCATTGATGTATTACGTATTTAGAGGGGGAAAGGCTTGTGATAATTTAAATATTTCCAAAATATTATGCTGATCATAATTTTCCCTTCAGAAATAAAAACTGCTCAAATTTTCTCTCAGGAAACTCATAGAACTCATAGTTATCAATTATGATGTATGTTATATCAGTTGCACTTTATAGTACATCAACATAAAAGTGAGAAACTCAAATTCTGGTTGTTTCTATGGCAGAAAATTGTAGTAACAGAATCCTCAGTGTCCCTTGAATGTACATAGAAGGACTTTTCCCTCCTGTGCATAAACTTGGTTATAGCCCCAAATCTCAAAGACTTCTGCTAATGGTAGTAACCAAAGCCACTCATTAAGCATTGTTCAGGGACGATTTGTACTGTTACAACTCTTCTTATGTTTCTAAGTGATCTGTATTAACGTTCCTGGAAAATAAATGCAATACACATTCTTACGAGTTAGTCATTAAACCACAGGATTAAATTAAGCTTGCTAGTCTGTTTTTCTTTCTGTTAAATAAACTCATAGAGTATGAAGAGTGTTTAAATAAAGGGCTTGTAATACAGAAGGTAGTTTTTTTCCATCAACAGATGGTGATTATTTTCCTTAATTAACCAGGTTCAGCTTAAGCATTAAGACACATTTTACAGTTGGGTAAGCTTTATTTTTCAGATTTCAGTACTGAAAGCAGTACTTAGACTTAATCTCTTCCTGAAGAGCATTAAACATCCTTGAGCCTTTTCTTTTTTTAATGGATTTTTCCAAAGGCAAAAGACTTTTTAAATCCAGAGGTTTAAATCTAAGAACTTGAGAAAGAGAATGTAAAGTTTTAAGTGAAAAGTTTTTGCGTATGAGAAATTTATGCTACAAGATTGCTTGTTGGATTGCCAGAGACCTGACAGGGATTTGCTGATGGAAATAGGAACAACTTGGATCTTCCTTGGCTGGGTTTTCATTGGGACATAATTACTTGTTTCATTGGAGGCAGAATTTCATCGGTTAACTGACAAAAATGCACTCATCTCTAGATTTTGAGGATGTACCCTTTCCTTTTGAGAGTTTTATTTACAAGTCAAACTTGAGTGCTGAATCGTTTTTCAAAATATTTTGGGGAAGGTGCAAGTGACTGTATTGACAGTCTCTTATTCTTGCATAATTCTGCATTAAAACCGGAAACCAGTGCTGTTGTCTCTTGTTAATTCTGTCCTTTTTTTGTTGAATGATTTTATTGGTTGGGATTTGTTTTATTCTGATATTACTTGCTTATGTCAATCTATATTTTTATTTTTTGAAGACTATCCAAAACTTAGTCTGTTTTTCAGGTGTCTGGCATGTGGCAGTGACACTGTTAAAAAAATAAAAGTAGGAATATTTTTTAAATTTTTCTATATACTAGAAGCTTCCTACTTCTAACAAATGTTCCGTGGGGTTTTCAATGACTTATTAGTTGAAAATAACCAGACCTTTTTTTATTTCTAGTTTAAATTGCTTTTATAAGATAATTCAGATTTCTAATTGTAATTTTAAAGAGTAATGGACTACTTTGTTTTTTAGAACTAGCTTAATCTTTTAAATTTTTGTTTGGTAAATTCATAGGAAAACTCAGGTTCGAAGAGACTTCAGGAAATCGCAGAATTGTGGAATGGTTGAGGTTGGAAGGGGTTTCTGGAGGTCGTTTTGTCTAGACCCCTGCTCCAGCAGCCTCTAGTTGTGAGCCTCCTGCTTAAAGCCATACGAGCTGTGAGGTTGCTCATGGCTTTATGCTGTGCTCTTGAAAACCTCCAGGGATGCAGACTACATCTTCTCTGTGCAAGCTGTTCTACTGCTTGACTGTCCTCAGGGTGGAAAAGATTTTTCTTCTATACAGATTGAAACACCCTTGTTTCAGCTTATGTCTGTTGTCTCTCATCATACACCACTCTGAGAAGCCTGGCTTTGTCTTCTTGATCATCTCCTTGCAGATACTGGGAGGCTGCTGTTGTGTTCTGAAGCAATCTGTGCTCCGGGCTGAGCGAGCCCTCATCCCTCAGCCTCTCCTGGTGGGGAGCGTGCTCCGTGCCCTGTGTTGGTGCTTCTCTGCTGAATGCACTCCAGTGTATTGCTGTCTCCCTTCTCTTGGGAGCCCCAATGCTGTGTTCCAGGTGTGGTCTGATGAGTGCTGAGTAGAGTGGGGGAGTAAACCCTTCCCTTGGTACACTGGCCATGCTCCAGCTAACACTGCCAAGGATGCTGTTGGGCTTCTTTTTTCTGCCAGGGCACACTGTTGGCTCGTGTTTAGTTCTGCTAGAATTAGCTTATTTCTCAATGTTCTTGGTATGGCCTCTGATTATATATTCTCTACTCTGCTGCCAAGCCAAGTTTTCCCCTTCCAGCTCAAAAAAATATTTGTTTCCTTACTGGATTACTCATGTTTAACCTAATTATGTATTGAAGTAACGAATCTTTTGCATTTAGTACAGTCAGAAATGATAATACTTCTGGTGGTTGTGTTATGTCAGAGGTGAAGAAACAACCTTAACCAACTCATGGGCAGCAGGGGCTTATTCTAGCAAGGAGAACTGCATCTTGAGATCCAAGAAACTCTAATTTATATATTTTTAAATGTGTCAGTGTCAGTTTGCCTTATTCTGCTAATTCTTCAGTAACCCACACTAGATGACTTAGAGACTTCAGCGATGTGAATGTGGTGCTCACTGTCTTAGATCAGTAGAAACATCATTTTGACTTTCTCAAAAGCACAAATTTGAGCCTAGTCCTGACATGGAAGTGAACTGAGGTGTCTGAGATCCTCTGTTGTGATGAATGAGTGCTGAATCAATTCCTTAGTACTAAGGCAAAACACTGAAGTGTGGTGTGTTTGGGTTTTTTTTTTAGGAAGGGAATCAATTATGGAAAACAACTGGGGTATTTAAGACAGTTTTGGATAACTGAAAAATGAAACAAACAACTCTAATGCATTTATAAGTTATGTTGCATCTGTGAGTTTTCTTGAGAACTCAATTTTTAATAGTGATCTAGGGAATTCTTAAATTAAAAATCTAACTTTGGAATTCCACTGAGGGATTTAATGCAGTTCATAAAGTACAGCTCTTAAGTACTTTTTAAAAACTAAAAAAATAATCAATGCACACACTTGTATCTTAATAGCAATTAGTTCTGTTGATCTAATCTTTGCCATCTGCTTGAAGTACACTAATGTTCTGGCTGTCACTGTAATTGTCCTTCATCTTCCGACTTTGTATCTCAGAACTTTACCACTACCTGTGTTCTGCTGATGCTGATTCTTCTCCATTGCTTACTTTCATGCCATCCTACACAAAGGGTGCTGTGCTCAAAGCAGCTGATAAGAACCTGTGTGTTCTTATCCCCTAGGTGTCAGATTATGAGAAATTAAAGTTTAAAAAAAAAAAACCAACCCAAACAACTAACGACAATTAGTATGTTTATTAGAACACATTGCTTCTGTTTGATCCTGAGCACATACAGGTTCACCAATCTTGGGACCAGAGTCAGAATTCTCTTTCGGAGTTATAAAGGCTAATATAGCTGGTGTCTGTGGTTCATACAGTTTAACAACAACGGTGTCAAGGGCAACTTGCTTTGTAGCTTTTTTTAGTTTATTTTTTCTGTACAATTAAAGTTTAAAATAGCTGACGTTACTCAAGAGTGACCATCTGTTCTCTTTCCAGTAGAACGATTCATCCTTGTATTTCCCCTTGTCAGGGAATTGTCAGTCCTTAACAAACTCTGAATTCAAACCATGTATTATTTTCCTACCAGATTGGGTTACTTAACGTAGGGTATTTTTTTGTGTTGAAATGCTTGTTTATTTTTTTATTTAAATTTGACCTTTTTTGTTACATCACTTCATCTCTGCTGTTTTTTAACCTGTTTTCCTTCTTCCCCCCTCACCCCCCTTCTCATTTGTTTAGAGTTAGAGACACAAACTGCATCTTGAATAGACTTTGCAGAAGTGGTGAATACCTTTAAATCTCTTGGTATTCTTATCTGTATCTAAACGTTTGTATTTAATACCATATCCATAAAATTCTCACCATTGATTTTTTTTTTGAAACTGAATATGATTAGTTTTAGCTGTGGGATAATAATCACTTTCTATATTTTTACATTTGCATGTAATATGCTGATCTTCCATATCTGTGCTTGAGATATGGCATCAGAAATAGTTCCAAATGACTGCTTGGGGGGAAAAAACTATATGGCAAGCTTGAGGCATTAATGCTAGACATCCTTGTTATCATTAATCAACTTGATTCTTTCATTATTAGTTTTACATTTCAAAATAGGTAGTTTTATTCAAATTTCTTTTTGTTATTTTAGCTAGTTCTAAAAGTTTGACTGTGCTTCTTTTTCTGTGCACATCCAGAAACTAAGAAAAACAGTTTCTATCAGTATTTCAAGTTCCCTTGCTGATACACTGCAAGAAAGGAAAGTATCTAAAAACCTGTTTCACTGACTGCCTTTTGCTCACGTATGCATGTAAATTTTTTTTTATGCTTCTCTAGAGTTACTTTGTAATTTCTTCGCAATTTTTATGAGCTCTAGGTCTGTCAGTAGTTCAAATGTTAGCAACTGGAGTGCATTGCAAGTAGTTAAAGACTATCTATCATGTATAAAATTACAGCTTATGAACACCTTTCTATTTATGAAAAGGTTTCTTCAGAAAGTTTTGTTAACATAAATTTCAGCCAATAATGCATAGAAGAAAATGTAGGTAGGTGTCTCTATTCTGGGGCAAAGAACAAATGCTGCACATAACCATCATACTTTAATACACATTTTAATCTCAAACATTAGTTTAAAATTCAGGTGTTGAAAATCAGACCTTCCAAAGCCTGGTAATACAGTTCGTCTTTCTGTTGTTAACGCAAACACCACAACACACAATTGCTTGCTGCTTGCACGGGTAGCTTTACTGGGTGAAGTTCTCCCTGTGCAGAGCCTGAGCAAATGAGATCTTTTGGGAACTAAAGTAGATCTTAGTGTGCAGATTTGGTGCTTGATCTTTGCACAAAGATGCATCCACCTTTTTAGGAAGAGGGAAGTGTCACTGAGGCCTTGTAGATGCTGCAAGTCCAGCAGCAGCTGCTGTGGCCTTGGGACCAGTTTATGCTGCAATTCTGGACTGGCAGGAGAAGTTCTGTTCAGAAAGCTATTTTCCTAAGACAAGTCTGATATTCAGTAAATTAATATAGGATACTTCTCAAACACTAAAGGATTGACAAAATCAGTTCAAAGTACACAGACAGATTCCAGCAAGTTTCTATTTAAAAAGAGTGAATGATACACAAGTTATTTTCTTTCTTTTTTTTTTTTTTTTTTTTTTTTTTAGACTCATCAGATGGAAGTCTGAAAGCTTCTACGCACCATGGAACAATAGATGTTTATGTCAGTCAATTAAGAAAAGTGGATCTGAAATCCCAGAAAGGTTAGCAAACTGATGTTTTTTGTGGCACCTTATGGTGTAAAAGAAAAGGAGGGGAGAAGGTTTTTTTTTGTTTGTCTGTCTGGAAAACATGAGTTTGTGATTCTTGGTTGTCTTCATTCTTTTTTACCTCATTATGAGAAAATGTGTATAAACACTTACAATACAGTAAACTCTGTAAGGGGCAATGATACTTAAACTGAATTACAGAATTTTTATTTATTTTTCAATACTTTCTTTTTTTCCTGGCAATCTACTCAGCAGAGTCCTGCAGATTGCAGTCTGCACTATGCCCTGAGTGCAGATTACTCCATCTGATACGTGGATGTACAGAGTGACAGCCATCACACTTATATTTCTTTTTTTTTTTTGCCTTTTCCTGGTGAAATGGCCCCTTATTGAAATTGGAAGGCAGGAAAACTAAGATAGGGGCCTTACCTTACCATTCTTCCTTTTTTTTTTCCTCCTGATTACTCACTAGAATTTAACTTTTTAATTAAAAAATAACTCACTTCTGAAGTTCATAATTTCACAGTATTGCATCTTCTGAATGGCAAACAACAAAGCCCTGAATACATCTTGCTGATCCGAGCTTTGCTAAAAAAGCACTGTGGCATGTCTGTAGCTGACTTTATCATCATGTCAGACACTTCAGGTGGTTTAAATGGACATGGTATTTGGTACCCTTGTCTTGTCTGTGAAATGCTGCCTGGGCCCTATTATAAAACCTAGTAGTTGCTCAGAAGAGGAATAATGAAAGAAATGCATTGAAATCACTTGTGCCAATCTTTTGTGCGACATATTCTGGTTCCATTAGTGCAAAGAAATTTATTTTTATATTATTATTTATATATAATATATAGTATTTGATATTTTATATATTATTTTAATGTTACTTCCTAGTTACTTTTTGGATCATTGAGTACTAGTTATGTCTCTTTGAATTGGTAGCAAAGAGGAATGTATTTCATAAAGTCTAATTAATGTTATTTTCAAAACATTGCCTGACATCTCTTCTGGCAGCACAGTTTAGTAAAGGCAAAGTTGATGAAGTTCTGTTTTGGTTTGCCCTGTAAATTCAGAGCAACTGCTGACAGCTGCAGTGTAGAAAATGTCCCGTTCATGATAAATTAGCTGCATGTGTGTTGGATTTTATGAGTCACACTGCTGAGCAATTCTCCAAGGGGGACCCAGAGATGAAGACCTTTTTCCTTTCTTATTCTAAAGCTTTTGTGTATCCAGCAAAATTTAGGCTTAAATTATTCTGACAGTTATGTGTTTATCAGGACTGTCACAGGCAAGTGATTCTGCTGAATTTAAATTGCAAAGCAAGGATTGCTCTCTGACTGCGATTTAGCTGTTGCAACATCAGTTTCCTTATTGTGTTCTACTTCAAATTTTGGGGTGTATTTAAAGAAACATTTTACTGTCTTTTCTAAAGTGAATGTTGGAGGTAGGCAAAAAATAAGGAGCACATATACAGAAGGTATTCTGAATTTTGATAGGGTTTTCTTTTAATGTGTTAGGGTACAGCTACAGCTATGGTGACTAATTCCAATATGACTACCCCAGGCAGGTTGGGAGCCCAGCATCTGCCTTGGTCTGATGCATAGGAACACATATTTAGGGGATGCAGGAGTCAGAATCTCTGTTCTTAATTTCAAGGACAGAATTATTCAGGCCACCAAAGCTGCAGTTTTGCTAGTAGTTTATATTTTGGTGATACATAGTCTAAACTGGTTAGTCACTTCTGAGACTGCATCTGTTCAGGGATGAGAACAGCTGGCCCTGTGCAGGGCCAGAGACAACTGTTCACGTTTCCAGTGTCTTAAGTGGCATCTCCTTGTTCCAGAGCAGCAGTTCTCTTACAATGTGTCATGCAGTGCCTGGGTTAATCATCAAGTCTGATTCCCTGTCCTTGCTCAGAAGTGCAGACATGCAACAAGAAGATGAAACTCAAGGCATAATAGTTGTGAGATCTATTAGATTTGCTTTCCTTGATTGTTCCTGTAATAACATCCCATGCCAAGAGCTGTTGCCAGCAGTATATGTCAATGTTAACATTCATCTCTGCTAAAGCAATACTGTTATGCCACTTTCTACAGTGGTGTGACATACAGTATTCTGGTTATGATAAATTAAGATATCTTCATTTGTCCTTTTGGAGACAAAAAATAAGGTTACTGTATCAGAACACTTTTTAAAAAAATAAACAAAACCAAAAAAACTCCAGCAAAACTACAACAAAAACCAACAACCACCAAACAAATCATGATTTGATTTCAAGTTAGCTAAATAATTACTTTGACCTCAATGTTAAACTAACTTTCTTTTATTTGAATTTATACCAGGTTCAATTACAGTCAAGGTACCTGCCTCTCTTAAAGCTTATTTACAGTTATCTGGAAGAAAAGTGGATGTGAGCTCAGAGATCCGGTTAAACGAAGCACAGAGTGCCTCCGAAGACAATCACGTAACTCTAAGTGGTAAGGCTTACTCATCTTGGCTTCCCATAAACGTCTGTCTGGCCTTAGTCAATGGCATCTACGTTTCCTTGTCAGTTTATTGCTTTTGGCAGCTTCTTGTTTCATTTGTTTCAGGTTCACATGTTTGCTTGTGCTGTTGTACTCCCCATGTCACTAGATGACTTCTTTTTGTTTGGTGAATAACTTGTGAATGCAGGCGACTTCTTTAACAAAAATCTTAGAGCCAAATTCATCTTCAACATTATTCCAAGGAATTTGCGGGAGGTGATACAGGGCTGAATTTCACCCATTGCATTGTTGGCTTAGGCCATCACATCTAATACATTGCTAGGGAGTGTATATTAAGAATATAATTAAAAGTTGTCTCCATCCATCACTGTTGGATGAGAGGGGGGAAACAAAATGGGTATGTGGCACACTTATAAATGCACCCTCTAAATGTTAAACAGCACAAGGTAGGCTGAGAAATTATGGGTGGGAGATGGCTAGGAGAAGAGCAGAGGCTGGAGCGTGGAGGAATAGAATACATGGAAAGGCGCCTGCAATTACTGGAAGAATTCTTCTAATGCCTTTAAAATTGAAGTCGGGAATCTCAAGTCTTGCTGTTTCCTGCTTTAGAAAACAGTTGTACAGTTCATTGCCAGGCCGTGTATTTCTTGTGTATTTCTCTCCTCCTCCTCTCTAGACGTGTCTATCTAGAAGTTGTTGCTGTTACCAATTATGCGGTTTGCTCAAGAGAAAACACTAACGTAATGTATCTGAGGGCTCCAGCTTTGTTTTTGAACGTGTTATGTCAGTATGACCTGATGGGATAGCAGATTGGGTGGGGCTTTGAGTTTTTATTTGGTTTCAAACCTCAGAAAACGTGCACAAAACCTTTTTCCTCCCCCATGTAAGATGATGATCTCAAAGTCAGGAAACGTTAGAAGTGTATGCATGAAACTTTAGTATCTAGCCGCATTATATATATAACAGTAGTCTTGAAGTAGTCTTGAAGAATATGGGTGTATCTCTTCCTGTCCTGAACAGCAACTACCATTAAATTTACTAGTGGTTATTACATACAGTTTTTTAAAAAATATGGTTGGAAATTTTCAGGCTAGAAACCTGTGGAAGGGTCCCAGATTCCAGCAGAGCTCTATGGAATGAATTGCGTCAGTAGTAAAAGGCCACCTCTCCCAGTGAATGACCAGTAGCCAGTCAATCATCTTGTAACTCTGGCAACATTAAAGATAGGAGTGGTGTCTCAAATATACCCAGCTGGATGGCTTCTCCACCCAGCCAGTGTTTATGCAGAGCAGCCATTGCTGAAGCAGATGCAATTTTTCAACCCACCATTCTGTATGGAAATGATCTTGCCAGTTGAGGCTGAAAGCAGCTCTAGTTAACCCTCAAATAAACAAAATTCTAAAGGCATGAAGATCAGCAAGAATTATGCACAGGCAACAGCATTAGGCTACTGATCTTTCAGTTGTTTAAAGAGGTTATAACATTCTCTGGAAAAAAAAAAAAAGCTATTAAACAAATCTTAATTGATTACAATACAAGTGAATGAAAAATAGGCCCTGGAATGGATTTTCTGTCAGGATACGATTCAGCTGAACGAGTGCTGGCCTGAAGTAATATGTCTTCATCTGTCATTGTACCTGGCATTTAGCTTTGAGTGTTTTCTCTCGTAATGTAACTAATGATTTATAGCAGCTTCTCCTCCCAGTGGTTCACTGGTCAGTAGGAAGTAACAAACCTGAGAGAGATGAAATTATTGGTTTAAACATCTGCTTTGCTTCTTTTCTTACCCTTTTGAAAACTTTACCTGCCCTTTTCTTTGCCAAGTCAGTAACATTCCTTTGGGATGGCAAGGGAGACACACCCTGCATCTCCTGTTTACCTTATCTCATCAAGACAGTGTATTCTTTCTGCAGGCCAAACACTTGTCCTCTCATTCTCAACAATCTCTTCTTCTTGAAGTTGGTACTTGGGGAATTTTCTTGGACAAGTAGATTTTGAAATAAGTAAAAATCGTTTAATACTGTTTCTATATCATATAAAAACATTATCTGTTTTGAGTACAGAGTCTCTAGCTGTACTGCTTCTGCCAGTAAAGAAATATAAAATGGAGAGAAAAGAGGTGTTTTGCCAAGTGGAAAAAAACCTGTATCATAAGAGCATGGCAGTGTAGATTTTTATGCTTCTGAGCTCAAAGTTTACTTTAAAAATAGATGAATTTCCAGAAACTGTCTGCTTCTCATGTGGATAATGCAGGAACTGGCTGCTTTCAGGGAACTTTACTTGCCTCTGGGAGTATTGTGAGAGACGTCAGAGTGGAGTCCCTCCAGTGGGAAGATGGGGTTGAGTTCTGTGACTTGGGTAAACATTCACCTCATCTGCCACCTGCTCGAGGAAAGCCTTCCCTACCACTGTTGGGGCAGTTATGGTGTCTGCCATCACCTTGCTTCACAGCTCCCGTTTCTACCCTGAGTGATGAATTGGTACACTACAGTCCTCAAGCGCTCATATCCAGTGTTTCATAAGACATGCGAGGGATGGAGCAGGATTTAGTCAAAGCGAGATGATGAAACTCTGGAGTGAGTTCTCTAGATGCAGTGATGAGAGCATGAAAAGGTGTTTTGCCCTTTTCTAAAAGAAAGGGACTTTCCTGCAAAATTAGGATACTTTCCAAGAAAGGGAAGGAACTAGAGAGTAGTGCCAAGCTGTTTACTTTTCAGGGGAATTTACAAGGATAAGATACCTTTTTCCATTGACTTCAGAAGGCACTCTTAGAAGTAGTATGTATGGTATAATGAAGCCTGGTATAAAACCAGGTTTTCTATGCAAAGCTCTGGTCCAGCTGTCAATATGAGAGTGCTTGAGTAACTCCAGTAATTTCTGATGGCCACCATGTCGAGGCATTCTTTTCCTTTCCCTGGCAAAGAGGGTGGGAAGAGAGGATGCTGCTTAGCCCTTGCTGCTCGATGTCTGTGCCTTCACTGTGTCTCCAGATCTGCCTGTATTCTTAGATCAGCTGACTGAAGAAGCCTGGAGGGATCATTAACTACATCTGGAATTATATATAAGTGAAAGGATTGAAAAAGTGAAGGGCTAAAAAGCGTCAAATATTCAAGCAGAAAAGGAGCTTAGGAGTGTGTCATGCGGAGGGGTTACAAATATCTTGAAGAGCAGGGTTAAAATTCAAATAATCTTGACTTTTATATGTTGTTTTCTGTCACTTTTCCAATAAACCTTTTTAAGTTCAAAGGGCAAAAGTAGAAATAATTACCTGTGTGGTTCCAAAAGGAGAAATAGTTCCATTAAAAACATCATTAAACATGTTACGCAGTTGCAAAAAATAAAGGGTGTATTAACATGGCTGTTCTGTAAAACTCAAAATAATCCCTTGCCTTTACGTGGCATTAGTAATACTTTGTTGGAAGGTGTCCAGTTTTGAGTACTGTATTTCAAAAGGCATGTGGACAACTGTAGAGGCACCTAAGGAGAACATATGATCAGAGGCCTAAGAACGTGATTTATTAGTGAAGTCTGAAAAAAAGTGTCATTTTTGGCTAAAGAAAAATGAGGGGAGACGCACTTTTACAGTACATAAACTGAAATAAATTGTTCTCTGTCCACTGGTGATAGGACTAGAAATTGTGATTTGACCTTACTGTACAAAAAACTTTGCTAAATAGCAGGATAAACCTTCTGGTGTTAAGCAGTTGTCTGGGGAGGCTGTAGGAGAGTCGGTACCGCAGCTTGTGAAAAACAGGCTAAGCGAGCATGTCAGGCTATATACAGTGTGTCCTCAGATGGCTTTCAGTCCTGTTTTCTCCTGCCCTGGGTTGATGTGACCATCTGCTCCCACCCACTCCAGAGTAACTCAGAGGAAGGTTATGAAGGACGTGGGTGGATGAATTTGGGGACTAGATGAATGCAACAATGGGCACACTTCTGCCCACTTCCATTGCCAGCTTATGTGTTGATAACTGTAGGCTTGCTGGAAGAAAGTGTTGCAATTGTTCAGAGACTGTCTTTGTATCCTTGTAGCTGATGGTGTCAATTTCCAAATTTAATTGTCTGGAATATAACCCATTTCTTTACACCATTTAAATCTTATGCCTCTGAGTGGTGCCAGGGTCTCATCTGATTCCAGGTCTTTCTCCATCCCTGGCCTCAGTTCTACTGCTGAGTTCATATCCAGCAGCAACCTTTGACCTGGTGCCATCCATCTGCTCGGTGCCGAGTGAACTCTTAACTTTGGCAGTTACTTACTCCATCTGGGCTTCAGCACTTGCCTAAGTTTCCTTGGTAAAAGTCCCACAGTGTCGCAGGTGCTCCTCACAGGCTGTGGATGTTTGTCTTCATAGGTTATTTTTTTCCCTATTCCTACTATCTCAGTCTGGAAAACCAACTCCTTTGTGTTCTTCTGTCTTTTTACAAAGAAAGTGCTCTTGGGAATGATTGTCGTAGGATTGTAGAAAGGTACCTTCCAACTCAAACCATAAAGATCATCTGGTTCCAACCCCCCTGGCACAGGCAGGGACACCTCCCACTAGAGCAGGTTGCTCAAAGCCCCATCCAGCCTGGCCTTGAACACCTCCAGGGATGGGGCATCAACAGCTTCTCTGGGCACCCTGTTCTAGTGCCTCACCACCCTCACAGGAAAGAACTTCTTCCTAGTATCTAACCTAAATCTCCTCTCTTTCAGTTTAAAACTCTTAACCCTCATCCTATCAATACGTTCCCTCATAAAGAGTCCCTCTCCATTGCTCCTGTAGGTCCCCTTCAGGTACTGGAAGGCCATTATAAGGTCTCCCTGGAGCTTTTTCTTTTCCAGGCTGAACAACCCCAGCTCTTGCAGCCTGCCCTCATAGAAGAGGTGTTCCAGGCCTCTGATCAGTTTCATGGCCCTCCTCTGGACCCATTCCAACAGATCCATGTCCTTATGTTGGGGCCTCCAGAGCGGGATGCAGAACTCCAGGCAGGGTCTCAGAGTGGAGCAGAGGGGCAGAATCACCTCCCTTGACACTCTATTTCATCCAGTATTTTAGCAGTTAAAAGGATTTTTAGGTTTTGGTACCAATCCCACCCCATCTATAGGACTAGAGTTTTGCTGAGTCACATCTGAACAGTGGCTGCTCTGAGCCATGCCTACTGGTGACCATCCACACAGGTAATATGGCTCTGTCTTTCATGTTAACTTACGCCTTTCCTCAAATGTCCATCTTGGGGATGGACAGGAATCTCTAACCCCTTTTCTCTTGTGAAAGTTTCCAGGTAGACATTACCTCTACCTGATGGGTTGATCCAGCTTCCAAGTATTTTATTGATCACTAGGAACTCCTTAGATGGTCTTTCTCCTCATCTGCCTCTGGAGACAGTCGGCCTATCTAGTTACCAGATTCCCTTGAAAAAAGGGACAGTGATATCTCTGTCCCATCTCTGACTCTTTGGGTCTCCTACCTTCAGGAATAGCTTGTTTCTCACTAGTCATGTAATAGCTCCTCCTGCAGTACTGGGAGAGTGTCCTATAAAGTGCTGTGGACATACCCTGTAAGGTCGCTTCAAAGCCAGTGTGTGAGGAGGGAGCTGGCTGCCAGAGTCTCCTACACTGCCCACAAGGCTTTATGGGTGCGTCCAACTGCTTTCATGATCAGAAATTCTGTATTGTTTGCTATAAGGTAATGTCTGTTTTCTTCTGCCTGGAGCTCCAGGGTTAAATACAAACAGGACTGAAGGGGCAGTGAATAACGTGAGGTGAGTAATGTGCCTTTAAAAGGGAAGTAACTGGAAGAGCTTGTATTATGTCAGTCTGCTGAAACTTCAGTTTTTTCTGAAGCTGAGCAGCTGCCCAAGCATGAGGCTTCCTCTCCCATGGGGCTGCTGCATTCAGTTACAGGTCTGGTCCCAGGAGTAACGCTATTCACTGCCGAGTCCCTCCCTGTTTTATCTGTTCTCAAGGCACTTCTTCAAAATCTTCCTTCTTTCCTAGAAGCAATTTTTATTGACTCTTTGCCACTAGAGTTGAGTGGGAAGAACTTTGTTTTACAGTGTCCCTCTAAACACTGTCCCTTGGTGAAGCCTTGATTCTTAAGCAGTATCTTAAAAAAACAAAGAAAGATCCAGGTTGTATCTGGAAAAGATTACATTCCTACAAGTCAAATAGAAAGTTCATCCAACTTTTATAAAACACACTAGACGAGATGCTGTCCTACAGATTTTTTATTAGTTTCAGCTTGCATTTAACTCAAGCTGTTCACAGCCTTTTTGAGATGTACCACAGTCCTAACGATACCAGTGAGAAACTTTTAAAGTATGCTGCTCTTGGTTAGGAAAACAGAGCTCTCTGACTTTGCCGGTCTTCAGCAAGACAAGTGAATAAACAGTCAGTACTTGACTGTGTAAAGTTCTGCGATGGTGTTCTCTGACTTTAGATGCTGTGTGGTAAAAGAAAACAACCCTTTTTCCTGAGTGTTAAATTGAAAAGGTGGCCATGGAGCACCTTCTCCTGTTGTCTTAATGACAACAAAAACAAAGTCATCCTCAAAATCCACTTACATTCCCACAGTCTGCCGAGTACAGCTAAGACCAAATGGTGATCAAAAGGTCTCCAACTAAACCTTGTTGCTTGATTAGCGCCTCATACACAGAGCTATTTAAATGTCTTAAGCTTGATTTGAACCTGCTACTGGTGATAAGACTGAATAACCTTCAAATAGTTTGAAGATCTTCATCCTGAGGGAATGGAACTTCACACTCACTTTCCTGTGGGCATTTTGATATTTTCTGCGTTCCCTTCACAGGCAAATCTCCAAAAGAAACATAAGGAACAAAACATTTTTCTAAGTTCACACAGCAAATGCAAAATGAGAAACAGAGCTCAGACAACAACTGAGCTTTAAAACGGCTCATGTCAATTTGTTTCTGTGTTCCTTCAAAACTCTCTAACTTTTTAGCAGAAGAGTAGCAGAGTGTAAGCAGTGCATGAAAATGTTCATTTAGGGGGGCTGGTTCTGTGCTTCAGGGTTTGTTCCTTGTGTGGAAGTACAAGCCACGGTGACAAAAACATGAGAGAGAGGAACTGGGACCAAGCATTTCACAATGTGCACTTTCTGGAAAGATATCTCTGCCCTACATCTATTGTGTCCTCACTCTGTAGGAAAAAAAAAGCTGAATCTTCAGGGCTCTACAACTCTGTTAAGGGATCAAGTGAAATTTTAAGGATTGCCTCTACTTAAAAGATTTTGTTTTCATTTCTGATGTATTTCTGATACAGATCTACAGCTACCTGAAAGGAGGCTGTAGAGAGGTGGGTGCTGGCCTCTTCTACCAAGCGATTGATGACAGGACCAGAGGAAATGGTCTGAAGCTACTGCAGGGGAGGTTCAGATCAAATATTAGGAAGAATTGCTTCACTGAGAGGGTGGTCAGGCACTGGAATGGCCTGCCCGGAGAGATGGTGGAGTCACCATCCCCATATTTAAGAAACATGTAGATGTGGCACTTCAGGGCATGCTCTAGCAGCTGAGATTGTCGAGTTGGATGGTTTGTTTTGTGGGGTTTGTTTTTTTTTTTTTTTGCTTNGGTTTTTTGTGGCTTTGGGGCTTTTTTGGTGTGTGTATGGTTGGACCTGATGATCTCAGAGATCCCTTCCAACCATGAAAATTCTATGATACAATACTACTGCAAATTGGTAAGTCAGGAAAGCTTTCTGAGGAATCAAAGTTTCAGAATTTAACAGATTTTGTGTATAATACATTTATCCAACTTTGTGATCTTCGTTGTAGATTTAAGTCCATAATTAGGTGGGCAGCAGAACTGTGGATTCTGTCTTCCAGCAGGAACTGAATTGAGGTGGAGTGTGGTGAAGAGTGCTGCTGCCTGGAGTGTAGAAGTTGTCCTAGTGTGTCCCCTTGCAGGTTCTAAAAGGCGTGTTGTAGTCTGATAACAAAGGGCACTGAAACACTTCTGCATTCAGTGCGAGAGCTCCGTCAGTGTTGGATTCCTCTGACACTCCCATACTTTAAACAGTACCTCAGCCTGCTGCAGAATTGATGTGGCTTTGGCCCATAACCTTAAATTAATCTCACTTCGAAGTACTAAAGCGCTGAAACGCTATTGAAAAGCTCTGGCACATAGGCTTGAGTTGTGGAAACTGATCCAGTGATGTCAGTTGGAGTCTTGCCACTGGTTTTGACATGGCCAAAATTTAACTTCAGCTGTGCTACAGGTCAGAGCAGAGCGTGTTTGCAAAGTTTCTCCAGAATCTACTTCCCTGCCATCCCTCGTGCTATTCCAGGCTCAAATTAGTTCTAAACTTAGAACTCACTCAGTCACACAAACGCTAAAGTAATAATAAAAGATATTTTGTAAAGATAAACTGAAGTGAAGGCTGATCTTGTGATAAAGGCGCTGGTTTGGGACCTGAAAGATCCCAGTTTAATTCCCAATTTGGTCATAAATTGTCTGTACAAACTTGGAAGGTCACTTATTCTCTCTTGGCATCGGTTTCTTAATTGTAAAATGAGGGTAGGTTGAACTTTCTCCTTTGTTTGTTGTACAATGAGCCTCTCAGAGCCTGACCAGAATTGCTACGTCTATGTGAAACTTGTAAGACAGACATCACAGGGTGGGGTTTTTTAACCCGTTATCCTAAGAAAGCAGTAACAGCAGCACTGTGTCTGGTCACCTAGAAAATAAGGTCCTACCCCTGTCTCTTTTTCCATCTTTACAATAAAGATGAAGAATTTTCAAATTACTTGCAGAATCACAGAATATGGGGTTGGAAGAGACTGCTGGAGATCATGTAGTCCAAAAGCAGGTCATCGTAGAGCAGCTTGCACAGGATCTTGTGTAGGCACATTTTGAACATCTTCAGGGACAGAGACTCCACCACTTCTCTGGGCAGCCTGTTCCAGTGCTCTGCCATTCTCAAAGCAAGGAAGTTGCTCCTCATGTTTAGGTGGAGCTTCTTATGTACAAGTTTGTGCCCGTTTCCTCCTGTCCTCTCACTGGGCACCCTTCCTCTTGACACCCCCCCTTTAAGTATTTTCTAATGTAGACATATTTCTTAGTCCATAATAAAAAAATCTGGTACTACATAATAAAGCCCATAACTTTATTGTGATGATATATTATGCGAAATGGGATTAATAAAAAAAAATCCAACCTCTATCGAGAATGAAATGTCAGAAGTCGCTGTTAAAAATACATAAATTCTACCAAATAGAAGTATTTCCAAGGAGCCTGGGGAAAAAAAAAAAAGCAAACACTGTGAAGATGATGTATTTACTGTGTGTCAAATTAAAGTAAACTAAACTCTTTTTCCAGGTCACATGAATCAAAGGGATGAAACAGACAAATGGATTAAGGCTGACACACAAAACGGCAAAGTGTATCTTAAAAGCCAAAGCTGGATCCAGTCTGTCAAGCTGAAGAGTTCTTAAAGGTGAAATCGCCTGAAGAGATGAAATCAAGAAGTTGTAAAGGAACTTTCTGTAAAATTATGAAACTTTTTTGTGCATATTCTGAATGTAGCAGAGAAAGAATATTAAAAATGAGGGTGTTCTAACCCAGGGTTTGCCTGTGACAGTGGCTGGTGCTTCACAGTTCTGGTTTACTTTTAGTGCCTTTTAGGAATGACAAATTCTTATGTAGTTAGAATTAGTGTAACTTGACCCACTTACCACCTCAGTTTAAAAGCTGGTAAAGTTCAAACAAAAGTTTGGAGCCATCACTTAAAAATAAAAAGTGTTTTCAATGTCTGGTGTTTGGAAATATGAGCCCTTCTATGGTGTCATGTTCTGCAAGCTATTTTATATTTTTTAATTGAATGTCTCAGTACTGGTTTATGCAAAGTGTGGAGAATTTTCTTCAACCAATTTATTTGCATTGCAGAGAGGATAAAACCACTTTGAGGACTACAGTTCTTTTTTGGTGTGTGTCCCTTAGGCACATTCTGTCTTACCAATGGGTACTGTGTGTCTTAAACTACTTTTACAAAATGACAGAACTTGCTCTGTGTCATCCTGGCATTTATTTGTGGATAGAAGTAGGAGCTCTGGCTGCATCTACCACTGTGTGTCTGCAAGGAAAAGCTTTTAAAATAGATACTCAAAAGTGCAACGCATTTGGCTGATTTCAAGGAGGAACGTTCCACTAACTGGACTTCAGGAAGAGTCCACATGAACATTCCCCGAAAGTAAAAGCTGCCAAAGAATGGAAGTATTTGCCCAATAAATGAGAACTAGAATCTTTTTATTTGATGTGTGTCCACTGTCAGCCTTGCATGACAGGACTGCAAGCTCTTTGAGAGGGAAGGGCAGAGGAGAGAGGTGAGGGGAGTGCCCATGCCCTGCACAAGAACACACGTGATTTCTGTGGAGGATTTTGTGTTACCATAATACAAGCACACAGTAAAGTAAATGGAGCTTTTAAAAGTTGTTCTGTACATGTGTATGGCACCTTATAAATGAAGTACTGAAATTTGTGTTTTAAAACTGAAACATTGGAATTCCTCCCAGCTGCGTGGATGGGGAGTAGCAATGAGGAATTCAGAGTGTCAGCTCAGGTTTTAAGTTGTGTATATGTTTGTGTGTGTGCTTTAGATCAGAATGGTGCATTATAAAATGAACTATTTCTTTCCCCCAGCATTCCCCAAGAGGTGTAACTGCCCCTGGCAAAGGGACTTCAGTAGTCAAGGGCAGCATTTTTACTATAATTCAAGGTGGTTAAAACTCCACGTTCTGTTTACCGTTGTGTGTACTGTTTGTTTGGATGGGGTGGGCGCTGATGTGTATGGCAAATTATATGTATTTTTAATATAAACACTAATAGATGAAAGATTATTATTATTGTTACTAAAAGAAATGTAATTGCTAGTAATTTTTATTATGCTACTCTAAAAAGATACAAAATTAATAAATGTGCAATGGTTAGATTTCCTGAAACACTTTTGAAATTAATGATTTGTGTGCACTGCTGCAGACGAAGGGGAAGAAGCGCCTCTGAATTCATACTGCATTGAGAATAAAGAGTGGAGTAGACGTTCCACAAAATTGACTCCACTTGATAGTTTGATTATTCACCTGGCCTGCAAAGCCTGCCAGCCTCGGGGATTTAGGTCGTGCTTTTGGGGACTGCTGCATCAGCAGCTGAAGGGAGAGCACAGTAAGAAAATGTGTTGTTTCTTCCACGTAGGCAAGGCAGCATTTGTAGTCTGAACCTCGCTGAAATTAAGCATAAGGATTAGGAGTGAATTGCTTGAAGAAGATTACTAAATAAGCCATCAGAAAAACTGTGCTACCACTAATGCTACTCTGATTCTCTGATTGTATTCCTTTCAAGCTAATAAATGTTGAGAGCAGCTGGAACTTTAACATAAAGGTCAAGAATGAGCTGAAGAAAGACCAATCTTTGGGAGTTTCCCTGAAGACATTAATGTCTTGTTCTGCCGTAATAAGGCAGAACTTTGTTTTTTCCTCTAGATAAGGAAAGATTAGTGGGTTATCAGTAATTGGGATTTGAATGGGAAATCCCATATGCGCTCATTTTTGTTGTCCATTTGATGAGAAGACGTCTTCTTGTAACTGGAGAAAATTTATCCTTTAACACTTTTCTCATTTGCTTCTCCTGGCGCTGTCAGCTGCCAGCCAGCCTGCAGCTCTGCGCATGGAAACTCTCGCCTGGAGACCTGAACTCAGCCTGAGGGGCTTTTACGAGAATGAGGGCTCTGGATGCATGAGGGACTGCTGAGAAGCGGAGATCTGTGCCTAAATGTGCACGTCTAGTTGTTTATTAGGGAATCAGTAGTCACTACCTAGTCACTGTTCTTCATTGCTCAAGAAGACGTTGCTTGATGAGAAGCAGCCGCGTCAAGTGTGAAGTTCTGTGGGGAGTCAGAGTGTTTATGTCCCGGAGAGGACCTTCATGGCGAGCAAGAACCCCAAACGCACACAGATTTATTTATTGCACACTCTGCGTGGGGCTACAAAACCTTCCCATTACTGAAAGATGAAGACAGCTTGAATCAACATCTGAATGTTCACAGTGTTGTTTCAGCGCGACTGTCTTGCGTGAAGGCATAGACGCTCCCGCAAGCAGGATTTGCAGTGCTTCCATAGTAATTCAACAAACCACCTTTTATTAAAGCATCATTAGTTTTAAAAAAAGTAATATAGTGCTCTTTTCATGCTTTAGTGGAAAACCCTTGAACTGTGGAGGATGTTGTGCAATTTCTTCATCTTTCATTTTAAAGAATTTATTTATTCAGGCTCTGGTGTGTATTTTTTGGTGGAGGTGGCTGTGTTACCATCCCGGTCACATCCAAGCCAGGAAGGAGGGTCAGCATCATTATGTTCTTGTTTCTCCAATTTGGCTGTGTCTTTCAAGACAGCTTGTCTGCAACAAGACTAAAAAAAAATTTTAAAAAAATTGCAGAGGCTATTTCTAAAAAGAACACTGAAAGCTAAGTTTAATGAGCAAGAGCCCCTTGTTTCAACTGAAGCTTGCAATGTTATAAGAGATGCTGTGGAAACTAGAAAATAGCATAATTCGTTAGGTTACAGAGTCATAGAATAAATTAGGTTGGAAGGGGCCTCTGGAGATCATGTAGTCCTGGTTCTGCTCTAAATGGATCCAACTAGACCAGGTGGACCACGGCTTTGCCAGCTGAGCTCTGAATATCTCTAGGGATGAAGCTTGCACAGCGTTTCTGAGATCCTGTTCACACGTTTGACCAACCTCCCAATTATAAAATAGTTTTCTCGTATGTAATCAGAACTCTATGGTTCTCACTTGTCCTATCAGTGCACCTTGGAGAACAGTCTGCTCATGTCTTCTCTTCCGCATTCTCTGATCAGTTACAGACAGCAGTAAGGTCTCCTCCAACCTGAGTCTCCTCTTCTTATGACTGAACAACACCATTCTCAGCCTCTCTTTATGCCTGACATGCTCCAGCCCTTTAATGGTCTTGGTGGCCCCCATGGATGCTTGCTGGAGTGTGTTAGCACCTCTGGACTGGGGAGCCTAAAACACAGCTCTTTGGGACAGCATAGGCGATGCCATTGGAATAGTGGCACTGGGTTGTGAAGGAAACATAGCACCAAATAAGATCAAACCAGTTAGAACAAAAAATACCTCTGTGTCTCCAGAGTTTTTTTTCATAGCTATATGGGAGGCTGTAGTAATTGTGCGGGTCTCAATCTCTGTTTTTTTTGTTTGATCAGTCTCTGGGGCACCTCCAAGTGTCTTTACCCTTTCCTGGTACACCTTCTGCTTTCTGGGGCTCACCACCCCACTTGTAGCTGTCCTCTCTCACCCACCTCTTTATAAAGTGTGTTGTTTCTGAAACTGAACTGAAGGTACAAGGGGCACTGCTGCAGAGCCTCGCTGGTACCCGTGCTGTCCACAAGCTGTGGTGATAGCTGAGCCAGAAGAGAACGGCATATGGTGTCCAAAAACAGCCCCTCTGAGCTCCTTTGGTATTTTGTGGCCATAGATAGGAGAGGTGCTCCATCCCCTTTGCAGCATTGAAACACACAAAAAAATGAACTAGAGCAAAATGATACAGAAAAAGGAGAAAAATCAGGCCTGCTGAGTGAGACTCCCCTAAAAAGAAGATGGAGAGCAACTCCCCCCTTTCCAGGCAGTATCAGCCCAGCAGCTCTCATTGCCTTCCCAAGCTGAAGAAACTTAACCCACCACTTTGTCATTTCAAGGTCTCTTTCCATCAGTTCTGCTCCTTGGCCGCCAGCCCCCTCCCGGCTGTGCAGAGCCCCTGCCTCCCCCCACCCCAGAGAGCCCCCCACTGGGCTGATCCTGCTCATGTGCTCTTGGGGCAGAGCCAGCTCCACGCGTCTCCTGGCCTCTGCAGGAGCTTCAACCTGAGCTGCTGCATCCACCCGTGGCCAGGTAGCCTTTCTGCCTGCTGGCCAACTTCCTGAGCTCTGTAACAATGGAATATATGGCATCTAGACAATACTAAAAAAAAAAGAAAGAAAAAAAAAAACCAAAACCCCAGACCAACATCCAAATTAGCAATGATACTATGGATTTTGTTTTTTTTCCCCCAAAGTGAAGATGGCTACAGAAGAGGCAGCGAGGCACAGCTGTACCGCTTGCACCGCCACAGCAGGAAAGGGGAAGCGGGAAGGGTGCAAAAGGGACCAAATTAGTGAAGCAAGGAGGGCTCCTTTTCAACCACTGCAGGATATGTTTTTTTCAAAAGCCTTAACACTGACACACTGTGCAAGCCACATGAGCACAAGGCTGTGTCTGTTTTTACATTAGGGAGGCCTGTGCCGTTGAGGAATGTGTGCACAATTTATATGAGCTATAAGCTCTAAGCTATAAAATAAAAGTCAACTCATCCAAGTCCAAATTCCTGTTTTTCATGGAAAGTGCAATGTATGGAGGCTGTCTGAAGCATGTATAAGGGGAGCTGTTACTGTATTTTTTTGAAACTCAGGCTGTCTCATGCCTGGAGCTAGAGTTGATTAGTTTGCCAGAAACAGCCACTCATTAATCATCAACACATGGCAGAATAAGCCATTTATTTAAGATATACCGTACTGTGATAGAGCCTGCTTATTTATTTACGTAGTGTCTTAAACAAGCATGTTGATGAATAAAAGCATTTCAGCAAATAATGACATCTTTTGCAAAGCAAATATCTCTCGGTATAAGTTAGACAAAAGCACTGGCCCAAGCACGTGGCTTGAGCAGCCCTGGAGTAGCTAATTGAATCCTTACCCACGGTTTCAATCCCTTGTGCTAAGAGGGGGTAGGTGGGAAATGCAGCTCTGCATCACGGGCTGAACCCCGAGCCACTCCAAAATTCAGAAATGTCTGGCTGGGTGCATCATAATAAAAAGCAGAGCTTTTGGAAAAGACTTTTTGAGATGAGGTTACAAGAGTAAAATTAAGGTTACAAAAACCTAATCAATTAAAAAGACAAATTTAAACATGGGAGAACTGTTTATAGTGCAAATACAGGAGAAATTAAGCAGAAGAGGAAAGTGGAGGTAGGCAGCTAATGGGAGAAGCAGAGAGAATCCTGCAAGCCTGCTCCAGGTTAGAAAAAGTGATGACTCCATGAAATCTGAAGTATTCTGAGGTCTATGTCAGCTGAAGTAGTTGTGTCTTCTTATGGCATCCAGGTCAAGAGGACAGAATGGCTGAAACATGGTGATGCAGGAGCCTCCGTCACTTCTGAAGAGCAATTTACTGTCAGTGAGAAGACAGAACTACAGTATTTTTGTTACTTTTTGAAGAGGAAAGTTAAGAGTAATTATTCTTAGTCCTTTCCCAAATCACATGTAGGCTGTTTTCATTTCCAATTACATGTGTGTGTTGGATTCCCAAATCCGTCCTGCCTTGAGACCTGACTATTTGGACAAAACTTAAGAAATTCTGCTTTTCAAGAAAACAGAGCTCTTGCAATCTCCAACAGCAACCATCAGAAAACACAACAACAAAAGCATCAAGACAAAAATTAGCATGTTCTGCAAATGTCAAATGTATTGTAGCTATTAAGATCTAATGCCATTTCCATTTAAAATGCAAAAATTGTAATAGTATTTGTTGGTGAGTCACTTGTAACAGAGAAGTCATAGGTTTAGAAGAATCGTAACTGGTTTCATATTAGTGCAGAGAAGAAAGCAGGAAGTGTTCAATTTTGGTCTCAAAGAACAGCTTTTGGTGGAACCAAGCTGTTCCAGCCGAGCTGCAGTGTGGTGAGAGCACGGGGCCGGCTGGTGAGGGGTCCTCAAGGCCATGAGAGATTTCCTCCCTCATTTTGCACCCAGAATCATCAATACAGAGCCATGCCTTTCTCAGCACTGCAGCTGACTTTGTGTTTTGAAGTTTAAGGAGAATGTTTCACACGTAAGAGAAGTGTGTATCTCTGAAGATGCCAGTGTGTGATTTCTTCTAGGATTAGTCCTAAATGAATCACAACCAATACAAACTTTTTCTGCAGAAGCCACATTTTTAAAGTGGTTAATTAGCTGGCTTTTCCTCTAGTAGAAGATAGCAGTCGTACCGGTATTATTTACTCCCACAAGTAGGTTATCCATCATTCTTTACGGCATTTAGAAACAGCATTAATTAAAAGGTTGTTAGCCCCTGGATACAGAAATATGCAGCAGGATATCAGGCCATAGACTTTTTTTCTTCTAGCATTTAATAAACCTGGAACCAGGCTCATGTGTTGGCAAATATAATCTCAAATGCTACCTGATACTGGAAAGAATGGACAATTTATATGCTCATAACTGTTTCCTATGAAGCTGCATCGGACTGAAACTTGAAGAACTTTGTGGCTCCATATGTTTTCTATTTTAATCTAACGAAACAGTAAAAATAAAACTTTGAAAAAGAATGTGACACAATACAAGAGATATGTCTCACTATTTGCAAGGCTCAGTCTATTAAGAGCTGTCTGCTAGGACTGGCTAGCGTTTAATAATAAATAATGGGGAATTCCTTTGGCAAAATGAAGTATATATGATTTTGTAGGGCAAATTTAAACTAAAACCACATTTCTTCTATTGCTTATTTAGAATCTAAGCCACTAGCATGTTTAGTTCTTCAGATTAATCTGCTTTGTACATAGATGTCGTCATCTATCTATTTAAACAGGGAAGGAAATGTCTCTGAAATGTGTTTCACACCCACAGAACATAAATTACACCTGAAAACAGCCTTTTTTCCTTTGCGTTCTATGAAAATCTAAAAACCCGAGGAAGATTGTAAGAGTTGGTCTGAAAACAGAGAATGAGGCCCTGTTCATTATTCTGACAATATGTTCCTTATTATTCATGACTAAAACTACACAGGTTGTGATTTAAATGTATGGTTCTATAAAATATAATCTGACATACAAGCGACAGTACTGTCACTCACTGCTTTTGATGTCATTACTCAAAATCTGCTGCAAGAAGACTAAAAGCATAGCATCACTGCCATATTTTACTGTGCTCTTGATGTAGTTAGTTATTGGCAGAAAACAAATGGTTTTTATCATCCTTGGCAATATTGACCTTCAACTACAATAAAAAAGTTTTTTCAATAACGTGAGACATGCAGGGTGTGGAATGTACCTTAATCTATCTGTCAACTCCTGTAATTTCTGAATACCATTCTATCTAAAGACAATATTAGAGTCTGCACTGAAAAGCCACTCTGATCTTGATGTGGTCAATCTATTCTGCAGCCTGGCAAGGTCCAGGAAGGCTCTTCAAACCTGTTGAAGGAACAAGCAAAAAAAACTTCAGTGCTGAATTGTTCTACGTGATCAATCCACCTCACAGTTTTTGTCCCAGACTCAAATGGCACAGGGTAAGAGTTTCCTGTCATTGAACATACGCTGCTAAGGGTGACAGACTGAAGCTGGCAAAGAAAAGAACCTTCCACTGTTGCATACCAGAAAACCAGGTTCAAGGAAGCAAAACTGGCAAAGTTTGCCTAGTTCTAAAAAACACAGAAAGGGCAAAGATAACACTGGGTGGAGATGTGTGTCTCAGCTGCTTTTTGTTTTGTAAAGATCTCCAGCTCTCCAGGGCTTTCTTTACAGTAAAAGTAACTGGTTGGGCAATTCCTTGGCTGAGTCAGAAGAGTTTAATCAAGATTTTTGGAGAATCCTTAGCACAGGGGACTCTGAGGCAGAGGCTTAACCTCGGATCATCCTCCAAAGGTTGCAATAATGCAAATGCTTTTCTGAGAAGCCAGGTCAGCTCTTTGATCATGGTTCCCCCAACATAAATCAGAACAGAACCCAAATTTCTGTTCCTACTACATCTCGCTTCTGCAGGAAGGTACATAAAGAACCAAAGCCCAAAAGGGATGACACACTGTTTAGAGCTCTGAACAGAGATATGAAGTCACAGAAAAAGTAAGTCAACAACAGTAACCTCGGAGTAAAAGAAAACCCCTTGAGGCCTAATATGAGAAAAACTGTACATCAGAAAGTTATGAGGAAATTAATTCTATTTGCAGTATCTGTTTTCAGAATGAACAGTGCAGTTCATTTAAAATTATTTTTTTCAATTCGTAGTCTTGTATACCAATCCTTCAAACAAAACAATTTCTGTATATAACAAGTATTTAATAAGAAGTAGAGGTTTTGAGATGGAAGTTCTGAGATGGCATTAAGAAAACCAAGTCAGAGAGAAGTAAAGAAAATAGAAGTAATGACAGCAGAATTGTTTGTGGCAAGAGTTAGAAAGGAATAAAGCTAGGAGGGTTTGGAAAGCATGAAGCACACTGGAAATATCTTCGAAGTTATTAAGCATCTGCATTGGTCTTGTGGTCTCTACAGTGACTATTAAACCCTGGAATGAGTACAGAGTCTGCAATCTGCAGTGGTCCTGTAGTGGGGCTAGAGCTCTCCTAGGGCCGATACTTCCCATATAATATAGCATTATCTATTTTTTTATTCTTACTGAAGTCCCAGAGTTATGTACTCAGACATATCAGCTATAAACTTCAGTTCTCTTACAAAATAGTTTCAGACCCTTTTGTGTGTTTGGCCACTGTGCAGTTCTGGGTGTACAGTGCCTGGTCTGTGATGCTCTTAACGCCCACGGAAGGGTGACCGACATTAGATCTGCACCTTGGAGACTGACAACTGAAAAATCATGTCTAAACCTGACCAGAACTGACTGGCTTTTAAATGCTATGGGGAATCAAGAGGCTGGATCCAGTTGGGAAGCTGGATTACATTGTGGTACTGACCTTTTTTTTCCAGTTGTACATACAAGACAAGTATGTTTAATTTGTACTTCATGAAACTATGGTTATACCTTGACTCATTTGCTGCAGCTGTGCTGCGTTTTGAGCACAGGGCCACATCAATGGTCAAATCTGCTTCTGCCATACACTGACATGCAGCCACTGGGAAACAGGCTCCCACAAACCCTTGGAATGAGCTCAAGTATATTGTGAGATGGCTGGGAGCATTAGACCCAGTCTGGTTTTCTACTTCATGGACCCATGTGCCCTTGAGATGAAATCCTGTGTCTGCAGAAACTTCCCTTAGAGGACATTGTCTGACACAAAAATAGACAGGGTCCCTGTTTCCCTTCACTTCTGGCTGACACTAGAATATGTAGATACCCACTCCAGGCCACAGGAATCCTGACGTGGCAATGTGGACACTCCCTACGTAAAGCAGGGAGATGGCTCAAGCCAGATCCCTAGCATGGCAGCGTCTTGTCAATGAAGAAAAAAACCTCATGGCTTTGGGTTTATAGCAGCCTCTGAATTAAGATTAGGAAGTATCCTCTTTCTTGGTAATAGTTCTGCAGTACAGCATCTTGAGAATCTGGAGTTGCTTACAACTTTTCCAAAGATATCTCAGTGCTTTGTCAGTAAGATGAACACAATCCAAGACATCCAAGAAGTGGAGATAATGGCAAGCTGCAGCCAAAATCTGGATACAGGTATCTGCCATCTGTAAATGAAGCAACAAGACACATAAAAGTTCAAAGAGTATTGAATAATCAAAATTTTAAAAAAAAAACAGCAGAGGAAAACTGTTTTAGAATACTTCATGGAAGCAAAATTTCTGGCACATCAGAATTCTGAATCTCTTCAAGAGGCTTTACAGGAACTATCACTTAAGTATTAGGAGCATATTAGGTCTCAGTTAACTGTGATTCCTGTACAGTCGGAAGTATCGTGGGATTCTTTTCACCTGATCAGAATGGTTTAATCTTCCAAACCTCATGATTTTGCATGTAGTCGTTTGAGCCTTTGGTCTGACTCATCATTGCACTGTTCTCACTGAACTATTAGGCTGCACTTACAGTTTGGTTATATTCCTTTTGTATCTCAGTTCTCTATTACATACAGGCATCTCACACCAAGACCTTTTTAACATATAGTTGTTTTTCTTTAGCTCTGTAGTACAGCTCTTAGTTTCACCTCACAATTCCATTTTTTTTTAAACTGATATTCAGTGCCTTTAATGCTGGAATTTGCATTTGGGAAACACATGAGACAGAGTCCTTAAGGTACGTAAGCATTCATGTAAGCTACATAGTTGCTCCACTAACTTCAGTGGAAACAGTCAAGAATGAATTATGTACATACTTTAATTATGTTACTCAGTCAGGACAAAAAATCAAGAGGAGACATGGTAAAGACCTTTAAAAGACATGATTAAAATAATCTGAGTGGGATGGTGGAAATAGAGATGAGAGTTTAACTTGCATTGAACAGCCAGTCTCATGAGAATCCAAAACGGACAAGTAGGCAAGATGAAGCTGGGACCTTGGGTTGTGGAACAAAAAATAACACACTATCTCATGATACAGTCTTCCTGGAATATAGAGGTAATTCTGTGCTTTTCTTATTCGAGAATTAACTATATGTTCAATATTAGATTTGCAATAGATTACTAAATAGATTAAAATATTAAGAGATTAATATTCCTATGTTGTTGACTGGATTCAGTAGTCGGTATCAGATGCATTTAAGATAAATCTACACTTATCATGTGCTCAAATCCTATGCCCTTTAGAGGACTGAATTAAAGAATTAATTGTCCATCAAGCAGTGTCTTTGCAATTTCAGTACTTATATAGCTGATTCATTCATTTAACCAGAGATATTTTTTTTTCAGTTCTTGCTACATTTTCTCATGTGTAGGTTATGTGGCCCACAGCAACTTCATTTTTACCTACGAAACAAGAATTAGTCTGGAATCAGGATCATTCCTTGAATAAGACTCAGAACTTCACTGCTGAATATTTTAGAATCAACATTTGCAAAATGATTTGCACCTGTCCTAGGAAGGTAGAAATGTGACAGGGAGGCTCACTGCACTTTCACTGGGGCAGTGGAGTTTGTTCAAAGACAGTTAATTTGCCCTGCTAGATATGATTAAAGTGATAATATCTTCTAATTTTAGAGTAACCTGCATAGCACATGCCAAAACATTCTTAATGGACATGTATTTATATATTGATTTTTTCCATGTTCTCTTGCTGTGATTATTTTTTTAAATTCTTTTTTGTTTATATAGTATAGCAGGACATGACTGTCAGACTTATTGATATATATCCTTTGGAACAAATTCACTCTTATTTTAATCTCCTGACCATTCTTAAGCTGTATCTGAGTGGAAAATATTTCCTTACTATGCAGCTGGATCCCCTTCATTTACAAAAGAGATTGCCAAAGTATTTGAAAGACCCATTAGTTTTAACAAGTACAGGTGTACCCATCTCATTTTATGGAGTTGCATGCTAGACTTAAGTCAAAAAAAGACTTGTAAACTTGTGTGTGGGGTTATTTGAAAGAGCCTTGATGTTCTTTTCTGAAAATAGTAGGGTATTAGCTGTTAACAGATTGGCTTTATAACCGTTTTAACCAGAGATACCATCTAGGAACAAAGCACTGGAAGGGGATTACTAGGTCACTTAATTTACTTCTTGTTCCCATTTGCAGGAACTACAAAAAAACAATCCACTTCATCCCTTTATCAAGAGCCATCCTAACACTCCTTAATACTTTGCCCCCATCTCCTTTCCTAGCTTGCTATTATACAATTCACTGCTCTGATAAACAGAAACTCTCCCATTTTTTCCAGCCTAAAAGTATTTACTGCCATTTTATATGTTTAGTTTGGGAAAATCTCCATGCCAACTTTGATTATCACTGTTGTTATGGACAAATAGCTTAATATCTATCTAAAAAGCAAAGGATACAGGAGATTGAGACCCAGATATATATAATTGGTGCTGTACAGAAGGTATCTGTAAGATACAACCTAAGGGCTATTGTAAAACACAGAGCAACTTCCCTGGCCTGCCAGATCTGAAAGACAGCCTGTGGGTTTTGGCCTTGATGCTGAGAAACTTACAAACTTTTGGAAGACTAAAGAAACAATCAGAACACATATAATTTAGGGGCAGCAAACTAGCCATCTGGGTCAGCTCAAACTAGTTGGCCAGGACGATAAGGTGTTCAGATGCTGCAGTGAATAAGAGGACATGAGGACTGTGTGGAAGGTGAAAGGGTAGTCGAGGGTTATGGAGATGGATGTTGGAGAGGAGGAAGGCATGAACAAGAAATGGCTGCAGTCTTATTGTGGAAGGGAAAGGGATGTGAGTGCTTCAGTAGGAAAAAAGGGGAATTGTTCCAATGAATGCAGTGATATTTTAAAGGAGAGTTCAACATCAACTTTTCCAAAAGTAGTAATAAACTTAGCATATTCCCGCTTGATACTGATGGAAGCAACACTACAACTTTTTCCAAGAATGAAAATACCAAAAGTTACTGAAACAAAGACACCATCCTTTGGAAACACTCAAAATACCAGAAGCTGAGAGATTGTTTGCAGGAAGCAACACTAAAAGCCCTTCTCTCTTCACCCTTCCCTAGAAATGAACCCCTGGAGAGACAACCTTTGACCTGATCCAGGATGGACACCTTTATGTTGTAACTGCAGCCATTAGAAGAACACCAGACACTCCCAAGAGCCAAGACTCAGAACTTAAAACTCACAGAAAGTCAGTTGAACTTAATATAATAATAGTTCAACTTAATAATTAGTTCAACTTAATAGTTGAACTCTGATTTCTAAATTAGTTGAGTTCATTGTAGAATTGTGACAAAACACAGGTGCCAGCAGGTCAAATTTCTGAACGAAATTCTGAGTACTTCTTTGCACTAACAATCCCAGAACTATTGCCCCATTTCTTTCACACACCTTTGGGCAATCTGCTCCTTTGGCAGATGTCAATGCGTGGCAGTTAAATGCCGTTGCTTTCACAGCTTCCTCCATCAGCTGAGGGCAGTAAGAAACACAGCAGTGTTCCAGGCATTTTGTGCCCTTGCAGAACTCCTGGAAGAGTGACAAACAAACCAGTCATTCTAAGATCACATGCATACTCTGTTTTTCTCAATTTACAGTACATTTACATCAACCCTTTGGTCCACTTCAGGTAGTTCAGCTTTCTATGTACTGTTTATTAGAAGTGAAGTCACTCAGCCATTGGCTGTGAATGTTGACAGAAAAAGGAGAGATGCATTAAGAAGCTATTTTCCATTGCTTATATGTTACACTATGTGTTCACTAGACTAACATTCAGGTAAGGTCCATTGTATATATTAAAATATGTTGAATTTGGGTTCTATAAATTGAGCACTACCCAGAACCTAAAGATTTGTGCTTAAAGGACCAGCCCCAAATACATTTATAATACATTTATTCTTCTACTCTCTATAAATGCACATTTTTGTTATATTTACTTTTCTTACTTTTTTTTTTTNTTTTTTTTTTTTTTTTTTTTTTTTTTTTTTTTTTTTTTCAAAAATAGACAAGCTGTATTTGTAGAAATTACACTATTTTCTTGAAAAGGAATGCATAAGAATCTCAGACTGTCACTTGGGAGTTCTGGGTTCTGATTTGCCCTGTGGACCTCAGGCCAGTTAACTGTGGCTGATGTGCTGTGTAGTTCCTGCTGTGATACCTGTGGACTACAGTTTCTATCCTCATTTTTAGATCAAATAAGCGCCTGCAGGTCATACTGACTTCTATTCCAGCACCTCAGGTATTAACTTTTTCGTACGCCCTGTAAAACCGATCATTTTGGAAAATAACAGACCAAACTGTTCAGTGACATTTCCCACCTTATAAAATGGAGCAGAGATAACTTCACACAATCTGAAATTGCAAAACCTGTTTACAAAACATTTTGGTGACCTGCAGATTGTGAGTGGTAAATAAGTATAAGGCAGTATTATTATATTATTATTATTGCTACTATTAAGACATTCTAGTTTCTGCATAAGCTCTTCTACATGTTCCTATAAAGGGACAGTTTGACCAACTCAATGCGTTCATGTATTTTTCATCTTATATTTCATAGTTGCACCACTGATGGGTGGTCATATGAACACAAATGTTTTGCAAAATGCACTTTAAAGCATGTTTTTTAAATAGCATCAGAGAATCCTACATAATACTTTGTTAACTCAAGAACCAAACAGCCTAAAATGGTATTTCTTTGTCTAATGGTGCCATGTGAGCATCGCAGAACCTTTTGCTGCTCAAGCAAAGCCTTAGCTTCAGTGAGAATCTTTCTTCTCTGTGATGTCCAGCCTAAAACCACAGTGAGATGCCTTAAATTTGTCACTAAGCTCATCTTCCAGGCCTGCTGATCTTGGCCTAAGGCCAGTGTAATTTGTCATTTACTGGAATGGAAATTCCATCTCCATAGGGGGAAGAAGGAAATACTTATGTATTACTTATGATTCTGAAACAAATTCCATAGTAATCAAAGCATTGCCTTTGACACATAGCTGTTTTTTCCTCATGAAAAGCAGGAACTCGGGCACTAACATATGGTGATCACTGGTATATATTAGCTCTTTGATCACCCAAAAGTAAGTAATTGTGCATGATTTTCATAAGTCTTACCTAAACAGATGCAAAAAACCAGCTTATAAGTCTGAAATTTGTTTCATAGATTTTAGCAGTTTTTGTCTGTACCCTCACTCTAGCTTAATTTTTTTCTGTCTCTCAGTATAGCTGCAGCAAGGCGGTGCTTCTTGGGTTTGCTTTATTTCACAAATAGCAGGATCCAAATGCTTTAACGTTGGACTAGTAAGAGTGGACAATTCAGAATTTATAAAAATTGACTTCTCTACCTTTCTTATTTCAGTCTTAGCTTTACAGGCTGCTACCTGCAATACAGAAACATTCTAAAACCAGTAACTGAACTCTTTTAATCCATGTGTAGGAGAAACTGCACACCCTTCAGAATTAGGCCTCAGATATGATGACTTAATCACCAGCATTCTCAGCTACGGTATGTAGCACAAGCCGAGGCCAAGATTTCAGTGCCTGAGAGATACGATTATCTTATTTTTACTGGCATAGTTTGCCTGCATACGTATTTAAAATATCCTTCACAGTTAGGTCAGGATTTGCTCATAATTTTAACTCTGCCCCTACATTATCTTGCAAATAGCACTAAAATTATATTTGCAACAAAATGAAATCAAAGAGCTCTGCTAGCTTTCTTCATCTCTCTATCCCTGGTTCTACGCCTATAAAGAAAATAACAGAAGATGTTATGAAGATAAAGAATGTTTGCAAAACATTTAGACATGATAAAGAATTGAATACCATATGAAGGAAATAATATAATTTTCTAACTTGTTTGCACAGTTTTAATCCTGTGTAAGACAGACCTGAAAATATAAGATACTAAACTGCTGCTCATTTAGTGAGCATCATCTGAGTTATGAATAAGCAAAGATCCTATTTATAATGTAAGCAATCACAAAAGCATATATATACTGTCATAGTATATAGTAAATGAATCAACACTGTACAGTCAACATTATTTTTAGCATTTTATAACTTTCAGCAGTTACCTTAACAGTGTTAAAGTCCTCTTAATATACATTTTCTTTTCACATAATATAAATATTCTTCATATAATCAAAGGATAACCAAGATGTGCAGTATGCAGTAGGGCTACTCTACAAATTTTCCATAACATCCTTAGATTCAGTGTACAAAGACGGACCTGCTGTTTCGTTTCAAGTTAATTCCTTACCTTTTTTTTTTTCTCCTGCCCTCCCTAGATGCATGACAACGTGGCCTCCGTAACTCCTACGTGTTCTCCCTGCTGTGATTTCTTCCTCAAAAAGTTCAAATTCATATGGCAGAAAAGCAAAGCATAAATATTTCTTTTTTTCACAGTCTTTTTTTGAACTTATTCTGCATAGTGAGACAACTGAAATAACTTCTCAGCCATAAGCACAGCACAATGCAGAAGTGAATATTGTCCTCTGAAGGCAGCAGTGCTAACTCTGCACGACTTCCATGATACACACAAGATGTACATACTTGGTCATTGTTTTGGTTAAAAATGTGGACCTTTACACAGAACATTCATGAAAGGCAAATCAGAACTATCCCTAAAGAAGCAATTCCCAATGGCCTGACGTGTATGTTGGGTAACAAGATTCAATCCAGATGCATCCCTTGTGGTGCAGCAGCAACTGACTCATTCTTACAATATATGGCTATAAAATGATGGATGTTGGGGATTTATAATGGAAAAAATGTGGGAGCTGAAGACTGTGATTACGTGATGGCATTGCCTGTACCTGCAGCCTTATTATCTGCAAATGTTTATGGGCGTGAAATTTATATCATTAAAAACATGATTTAAGTGTTTCTGCTGAAATGGTTAGGAACAATTCTCAGTTACAGGAAAAAAAATGTTCTTATTTGGATGCAAATGCTCTCTCCTTCCTAACAAGATGGATGATCATTTTCTTCTACTGTAAAGTTACCAGCTAGTATTTATTTCTTATATTTCTCTGAAAAACAAAGCTATAAATCTATGAAATCATATTAAATTTTTCAAATCTCTGTAGGGATTTAGGTAAACATCAAGCAACCTGTGATAAGGAATTTCACAGCTTAGCTATAAATTTTGGAAACAGACATCTCCTTTTCTTCATTCTGAATTTTCGTATCACTGCATTATGAATTTCCATGCCCACTAGACTACATGTGAAAGGAAACAGCAAGAAGTTGATCCATATCCACCCTTTTCATCCCACTTGTGATTGAACAGATCTCTGGTGCAATTCCTCATCCATCTCCTTTCCAGAGCGCAGGTTCCTTGCTTACTTATCTGTTCCTTTTATGGAAATTGTACCATACCTCTGACCATCCCTATTACCCTCTCTGAATCTTTTCCAGTTTCCAGTGCAATGCTTTATCCATAAAAAGAATTACAGTAACACCAAATAATTGATTTTACCAAAACAAGACAATGAGTACTAATGAATCACAATTTAGCATATAGTTACTGCACTGGTGATTGTGTAAGTCTAATAAATGTTTGGATGTCGTCTCATTGTTGACATCCATTTAAAAACAGGAATCAGTAAATCTGAAATAATAAAAAAAAATTGTTAGGCATTGTAAAATGAAATTTAAAAATGTATTAGTATTAACATTTCTATGATAATTGCTGATTATTCGAAGGAGAAAATAATTTCTTACTGTGGAAATTCATAACTTATCAAGGTAAATAACTGTTTCTGTGGCAGGTTCAATTCATAAGTTGCCTTTATACAAATTAAACTATTTCCTGAGTGATTACTTTATAAAAATTACTGATCCTGGAAAATTTCTCAGTTTTTTTCTCAAATTATTATGTTAGAAGAATAAAATATTATTTGCCACAATCAAATAATATCTTAAAATTACTGCCTTTATAATTAGTTTACCAGTAAAGGCTTTATGCTTACAGCTATGGTACAAGACAACATTTGAAATGCTGCAGCCACACACTCATAGATGTATGAACAACCTCCATTTTCAAGACAAAAGGGAGGTGAAAACTTTAGTAATTTCTTATTTTGGAAGTGCAAAAGAACTTGAAGACCCTTTGTGGTTTTTACTGCTTGTGTACCAGGAACAGGACCATGTTCTGATCCTAAACTCTGATTTGAAGGAGAATTAAATGTTGATTTTGTAAAATGTATTTTGATAGTTGCAGCAGAATAACAGAAAGCACCTCTGTGCTTCATATCAATAAAGTCAATGTCACTGAAAAGCAAAATTATCACTCTATTCCATATGGTTAATAAATTATCTACAATTAGACAGTGAAGTGTTCTTCTGCACAGAAAAGAAATACCATCTTGAAAAAATAAGCACAAGTAAATAGTGTCTGGAATCCAGATGTGGACATTGTAATGATAATGCTGGAAGAGTGCGGCTGGAGTTCAAATTTTGCAAATTCCTGAAACCTCACAGGCTGAATAAAAACAAAAAATGAAACAATGAAAGAGATTTCTGAGCCCAGTTCCTTATTAAAACAGAGAAATTTGCATTTGTCTCAGCAGACACAGTTGTTTGGTGACCATTACTTTCAACAGCTTTATGAAAACCTACAGATTTCATATTTTTGTTGACCAGAACACTCCTATTCAAGACAATAAAAGCCCAATTATGTACTTAAACCCCAAATGGGGTTATGTCAGAGTTTGAATTCCTTACAGCAGAGACTGATAACGATTTGTGTAATCTCATGGACATAATTTCTTCTTACATTTTTCTTTATTTAAAGGTGACACCACTTTAATACACTTGGTAAGGAAATACTAAAGAATATGATAAAGATTTTTTTTTTTTTTGCTACATGACAACTAATGCCGCTATGACTTTAAGGTTAATTTATAAACATTTTATATGATTAGAGTGACACTGAATTACAGAATCACTAGGGTTTTTTTCAATTAAAAACAAGGTGTCCTTTGAAGTGTTATATTAGGAAGGGATTTAAGAAGGGAGAGAATAAATACATGGAAGACGAGGAATGTCATTGTGAGCTATCACATAGAAAACCCACAAATCTTCTATGTTTCCAAAAAAAACCAACCCTCTTCAAAGAAACCCTGTGCAGCAAGTCTAATCTATATGAAATTTTTAGCTGTTATTTTTGTATTCAACATATATACAAAGGAGGCAATTATCACTAGTTTTATTAGACTTCCTGATTTGTTCAGTAGTATTGCCTGATAAATGTCCCACGCAGGATACTAACCTATTTCTAGAGACATTTTTGTTTTGTTTCGTTTTCTTTATTACATGAGGCCTGCAAAGATTTACAGGTCATTTACTATTAGTTCACCAAGGTTTTTGTAGATGAGAAGATGAGTACCTACCATAGCAACTTGTAATGGTCTTCTCTTGCTAGCAATAAACACCCTCTGAGGCTATGGCATACCAAAGAACTGCTCTTCGTTGTTGATATTCACAAGCTGCAAGTCCCTGCCTTTCAACTGCTGACTGCATTGAATGTACTGTCTCTTGCTAACAACCACCACGTGCTATAATATTTTCAGCTTCTTCTGAGATTTCTGTTCACATATCTCTTTGTAACCTTAAAGGTCAGCATCTGCAATGTATCTTGCAGTTCCAGAGATACACAGATGTTACTTCCTGTTCAAACCCCAAACCAAACTGATTGACTTCAAAGTCTCTCCAATCTTAGAAGACAGCTCTTCAGAGTATCTCCCACCTTCCATTTCTGAGTCATTTAATATCAAGTGTCTCAGCTTATCCTCTGCACAAATTACACACAGTCACACACTTTGCATGGATCAAACAGTAGAAGAGAAGAATTTAACTCCAATCACGCAGTATCATTTTGCTAATAACACTACGTATGTGGAAGGACAAAGTTCAGTTTCAGTTAGCAAAAACCTTCTGGAAACAGGGTAGGTTTTTAAGCAAAAGTAGCTATATTGTTTCCAACACCTGAGCTAACATAAAGTTAGTTCAGATCTGTTTATATGATTGCCAACGTTTCTTGACACTAAGTCCAGGTGGCAGGGCTTCCATTGGAACAAAATGTCCTGTAAAAATACCAAACCCAATTTTCAACATTTCTCGGTACCTTTAATTCCTAATTTGCATTGAAACTCAAGGTGTTAACACATCTGGCATCAATTGTAATGACTCTGTGTGTTAGTACTTCCTGTTCTTATGCAAAACTACATTTCTAAGTCTCCAGGTCAAATTCTCTCTTTCTCTATTCCCCCAAGCAAATTGGAGTGCTAACATATGAATTTGGAGCCCACTTCTTTAATAGATTTTAACATTTCCTTTTTCCTGCATTGGGAATGCATGTGATTTGTCACATCCTTTTCTTTGTAAATCAAATGCAACTACAAATTCATTTGCAGTCTGTCGCTAGTTGTATCTACTAGATTCGTAATATTTCTTTCTTAACCTATACAAGGCTTTTCCTCAGTACCATTGGCCTAAATTTCTAATCGACCAAAATGTCACCATAGATTCAGAGTCCCAAGAAGAACAACCCAAAGAAATTACTCTAGATAATTACAGGAAGCCAAAATGTCACTTTTTTCTTCTTTCCTTCTTTCCTTCTCTGTGATTTATTAGTAAATATTTGTGCTGCAGCCTGGCCTTTGGGACCAGCCAGAATCTGAAGATCATCGAGTACAAACACGTAAGAGCAGAAAATTGAGATAACTCTATATGTCAATATAAACACTACTACAGAGTTCCCAATGATTACAAATTATCCTCAACTTTAAAGAGTAACTACACATAGCACGCAACAAAATATCTATGGCTGATTAACTGACTTGATGCAACACAGTTCTTCAGGAGACATTTTGGGCAGAAGAGGGAACGAGGCCTTAAATTATTACTAGAGAGAATTTAATGCTTGACAATCATTGCAGAAAATGCAGAAGTAAAGAATATTTCTCTGAATACTTCATACTTCCTTTTTAGACTTGACTTTAGCCTTTTTAGCATAACTCAGGAGTCAACTAAGTTTCTTTAACAATTCATTTTATTATTCTTTGCTTTGCTTTTTCTGTCTAAAACCTGTTTGATCTAAGACAATGTCCTTACATTTCTACACTTAATCTTCTTCTTTATGTCCCAAGAAGGTGGGTGGTCCAGGCCATATGCATCAACAGCTTGTGCTGAAACGAGGAAAGCCAGGCAGCTGCACGCTTTCGGACAATTCCTTACCGAGCAAAGCTGCCAAAGCTGTATCATACAGACTTCAGAAGAATACAAAGAAATTTTAACAAAAATATGGAGAGTATGAGAATAAAGCTTGTAACTGCTTCTCAGACTCATGGAAGCATTTCCCCTGAGTCTGCTTTTGTAAGAATGACAAATAGGTTTTGGCCCTAAAAGCTAACATTTCCAGCTCTATTACAGAAGCTTAAACACCTTGCATATATTGTAAATACCTTTACAATCATGTATAAAATATTTTGTAATATTATCTATGCATTCATGAACCTGTTCACCATACTGACAGTTTAAAACACTATGATCCCTATTTGGTAGAGTCTAGAAGAGCAAAACATGAAAGAAAACAACGAGGGATGGGGGGTTAGATAGAAAAAAGGAGTTTTCCAAAAGAATTTAAAGGTAGTTTTTTCAAAGAACTCAACATCTTTGCTTTGTCATTGAGATTTGGGGTTTTTTAAAAGAAATGCTGTTATTAAGTTCCAAACCTTTTCATTTCTAAGTCTCCTTTAAATTTTTTATAACTTTAAGAAACCAATTTCTTGTACTCCAGGAATGATCAAAACAGAACACAATGTCCTTCCCACAATTATAAAAAGTTATTGAGACTTTAAAATGTGTTATTTATTTTTTAAAAATCAATGTTTAATAAAGAAGAAAATATATTCTGAAATGTAAAAGGATGAATGCTAAAATAACCAAATGAATAAATGAATATTTACAACACAAATATATTTGACATTATATATTTTATGACAGTAAGAGCAATATAGTCAAAGTCCTAATGAGAAAAGCACAGTAACTTCTTCAGTATGCCACCAGTTTCCCACATGCATAAAGCTGACATCCACTTCATTGGATGACAGTCGATTTTGTTAATGAATAGTCTGTGACTTATTTAGCAGGACACTTAAGCACATGTAGAACTTAAACACGTGATGGTTTACTTACCTTATCCTAGCTTGTGTCCAGAAGCTCACCTAGGCATTTTCTCTCCATGTAAAAATGCATAACTTTCTACACAATACCAAAATCCAAAAACAGGCAACAATTATTTCCATTTAATTTCCAGTCTTTCTGTTGATGAGTAGGCTCAGAACAAGAACAGTGAGTTTCTCCAAACATAAGAGAGACACAAGTATTTCTTATTAGCACTACATTTTTTAATTACTGTGAGTCTACAGGGTTCTGTGACTTATTTTTTTTATTAACAATATCTCTTGTCAGGGACAATTCTAAGAATCACAGAATCACAGAATGATATCGGGTTGGAAAATGACCTCTGGAGATCATCTAGTCCATCCCCCCTGCCAAAGCAGGTTGTAGTCCACCTGGAGCAGATTGCAACATATAGTCAATATATTGCTTTCAAATGCAACACATTCTGGGAATGAAAAACAGATCGTAACAAGAACATTCACTTATTGGGCACCAATAACTGCAGCAGAGGAAGAGGAAGGCACTAACAGTGGAAAAAAAATTCCATTGTAATTGTCAGTCATACCTGAGACACAAATCTGTAAGGAAATCTGACTCTACTGTATCTTTACTTCTCTATCTGTAATTACCTTTAATTACATGTCATTCTTATTGTAATAAGTCCTGCTCTGCTTTGACGAGCAGAATGGTTTGTCTGTCATTTGAAAAGCCAGAAAGGAAAATCCTCCTGTACTGCAAATCCATGTTGCACGTTCTGCATTTTTCACACTATGTAGCAAGACAGCGAAAGCAACAGAGATCTACTGCACAAGCCCCAGGAAACCATATGAACCTGGCAATTTTTCTTTGTCAGCACAGCACAATGGCGTTGGTTACTGCACATAAAACATTGTGCTTTCTCCTACATTTTTAAGCAATTCTTAAAAAGTCTAAATTGAAAGAGATCTCAATACAACTTCATCTATATGCTAATGAGAAGCGTAATGTAAAGCCAAGGCATAGAAATAGTAACTTGTTACGAATCAGACTGCTAGATTGCCTTTTATCAAATAACGTTTTAAGATTAGAAAATGTATTTACTATCTAAGTGTGAATGGTACACACTTAAATACAGCAAACAGCAAAAAACACAACAGTTTTGTAGCTAGTACTAGCAGTCAGATCAGAAATCACGAAAATGATGAATGGTCAATTTCCGGGTTAATTTATCTCCCTTGTGTGAAGGAGGCAGCTGGAAATGCAGTGTAAGCAAAAGAGCTTGGCTTATGGCCGAGGTCACAGGCTGTGCTATGTGAAAACTAGAGTAAGAAGCAACCCAGCATTTCAAAAGACTGGCTGTAGCAGGCAAGGAGAAAGACAACGTTTATGCTGAAACATTGTGGGACTGTAATTCAGGGCATTATAAATTTCATTCATATATGATTTTATGATATTTTAAAATATTGCATTAAATGAAGTCATCCTGGACTTCCCAACCCTCTTTTTTTTTTTTTTTTCATTTTGGGGCATCCATCAAAGATACAGGCATTTTCATTACCTCTGCATATTTTAATTACTTTTGCACAAATTCTGTGGTTGAGCCAAATAATAAAATTCTTGGTCAGAATTCTGTCTGAACAGTGCCTGAGTGACTAGTCTCCACGGCAAGTTTTCTTCATGAGGTTTCTCCTAGATTTCTGTGTCCAGTGAGAAGAGTTTGCCCCAAAAGTAGAAGAAATAGCAGAACTGGCTCTGACCCCCACGCATGAGGCAGGGCCTGCCAAGAACATCTAATGTGGACGCCTGCAATGTTTAACCTGGCTCCCACACTCACTGTTTTGCTTTCCAGAGTCTTAGCAACTTTTGACACATCGAAGACACCTTGTTAGTAATTCTTTCACTAGCAATTATTTTCTAGACCACGGTGCAGAGCGGTGCATCTGCTACAGCTAACATTCAGGAGTTTTCACCATAAAATCCAGTTCAAGAGTATTTATTGTGTTTACAAAAATGTGACTTATACATAGCATTCTGATTCTAAAAGACAAATGTCGGAAATATTAAGATATATTTTCCTACCCCATACAAGTCAATATACAATTTGCTTTCAGCAGCCCACATGGTAGATAAGCAGAAATTAACAATGGTATTTTTAATAGTCTTTTAACCCCTAAAGGAGTCAGAATAATGAATGGATCAATTAGAAAGATGCTGCTTTTTGGAACTGCTGAAAACCAGAATTTTCTGGAAAAAAAGTCTATTGGAGATTATGAGAATTTCCATTAGTTCCAACACTCAGATATGACAGCAGCCCAAAAGACAGAGCTTGGAAAACATGTCTAGGGAGTATCAGCAGCTGTTTAAACATAGTAATACTTGGTTTAGTATCTTCATTAATTTAAAGAACTGAAATAATTTAAAGGAAAAATTATCTTTCAGCACGGAAGCAGAAGTCATAGGTAGTATATATATGTATGCAGCAGCTGTTCTGTGCACGTTCACGATGAGTTAACCCAAGTTCTTCCTCTTAATGTTTCACTTAATCACTTGTATGTCTCACACATTAATCACTAACTCATAATGTACACAAAGGTTATAAAAATTAAGTAGAATAGATAGATCAAAAACCTTTCAGCCAAGTTGAGAGGGACGGAGAACTAACTATAATTTGGGTGTTTCAATGCAGTTCATATCTCTGCTATGTTTATCATTACTTGTACACTTAGCTTTTCAATGATTGCCCAGTACTTCTGCTGTGTTCCTTGATGATTGAAAAATGAATCCCAGAATTCTGTAGGACAGTATTGTATTTTGGCTTCTACAATTTTTTGTAGCACAAAGAATCACTGCAAATCCCGAAGTCCTAGAAATGTATGGGTAAGAGTAGCACTACTAATAAAACGATGAACTGCACAGAGCCTCATTGTGTGACAACCATAAACAACAGATGAAACTACAATTCGTAAAGTGTTAATCATTCTGCAATAATTCAGCCACTGTGGTAGTTTTGGTGTTATTTCATAGTACAGTTGTTTTTCATCCAAGGCAGATAGATTTAAGAAATATACATGTAGAACAATTAGTTTGCATGAAGTCTCTAAGGAATGCAGAGCCTAGCAAGGGCCAATTGGATTTAATAAAACAAAACGAAATTAAAAAGATTATTCTGTAACCACTCTGAGTTTGAGGGCTGAAATAGTGACATTATAACTTTTGGAATAATTGTGCCATGAATATACGGGCTAAATTTCTCTAGTCAGCCGATTAACTGTATAGGAACACAGGCCACACACTGCTTTATCATACATGAAGACAACATACTTAAACTGGGAAAATGTGCCAAGGGTATAAGCTGCCACATTACCTGTGTCCATTTTTAGACACCTTTTCACTCACATTCTATTATTGCTTAATTCTAATAATCACAGTCAGTTAAGTTTCTTCGGTTTTTGCATGCAGTGAAATATTCTCAGTAATTTAAGATTTCTGAATTGGTAGATTTGCTCTTTCCATCCCTTTCATTTCTCAAAAAAAAATTCATATGACTAAGTTAGAAAAACTCAGACTTTTAGACTAAGATAATTCAATGAAAATAAACTTAATAGGAGCACTAAGATGGTAGAGTATTTCAAAGTCTGTTCTTAACAGTCTGCTACTAGTACAGTGCTTTCCTTGATTTCTGTAAGAAACTCCTGAATGTTTCTAACTCACAACGTGAACTTTCATAGCAACATACTATCCAAGTAAGAGAAACACAAATACTAACAACTTCGTATTTTCATACCTGTTGAGAGACGCTCCTCACTAAGTTTAGATGTGTTACAGTCTCCAACTTTATTAATGCTCAAACTTTTGCAAGTGTCTGCAAAAACAATTAAGAAAAACTACAGGGTTTTACAATAGCTTTACAATCGCTTAAAATGTTTTGTTAAGGTAATTCAGCAATTCTTTAGCCGTGGAGACAGCAGACACATGTGCAAACACACTCACAGCCCGAGATTTGGCCAACAGACTGGAAAATCCAGCCTTCTAAATGTTAAACCAGAAAATGCGGGCAGCTGTCCCATCTGCCCAGCTGAACCACCAACATGACATCATGGTATTACTCCAGCACTTCTCAGCGCATCAACACGCAATGTCATCGCAATTTTATACAACACCAGGAGGCACAAAGAAGTACTTTAGCTATGCATCAATGCAGAATCCCTAAACCTTCACAACATCATAAATGTTAAGATCAGCAGCAATTCTAGCTTCTTTGTATTATTTTGTAGATTTGTTGATTTTTAAATGTTCGGAATTTTGCCTTCCTTGTTCCCTCCCACCCTTTACTTCATCACCATGTCACAAACCAGGGAACAAGCATCCATTTTTGGAAACCCTTTCATTTGTCTTTCTTTCTACAGGTACATGAATCACCTGAAGTGGAAAATAGTCTTCATATAAAATATATCCTTCCCCTACTACAAAAATTACAATGTTTTCTTGGTAATTGTAATAAATTGGCATTTTGTTTATATCTTAGTCTTGCATCTGACTAGATAGTTATAAAGTATTATTTTAATATTCATAAAATCAAACAATATCCATGTTTTAACAAAGTTGTAGCACTGGCATTGTCTTTGGTTATAATTTTCATCTTCTTCATAGCCACATTCCAGCATGAAAATATGCCATGGCTATTAAGTAATATCACATCTACAGTTGATTTATTTGCTTGAACTGGAATAATAATTAATGGATTTTTGTACATATGATATAGGAACAAAAACCTACTTTTATAAAATATTTTTAAAATATTAAGATACGTGTAATTAAGATAATATTCTAAGAATTTCTTTTCAAAACAGAAAGATGTGGTAATAGGACTGATTAAGAGTATTTTCCTAAAATTCCTTTACAACGGTTTACAGAAATCTGCGTGTGATATAGTACCTTTTGCAGTCTGCTACCTTCAGTACAAGAATATGCTTCAATGGCAAAATCATCTGTAACCCTCTGGCAATCCGCCCTATGAACGTGCTTGATGTATAGGCAGCATTTACTCATCAACTTGAAACTTAAAGCAGTAATTTCATTATTCCCTGCTGAGGTATATAAAGATGTAAGTTACACATCTGACATACATTAAGGGCCTGATCCAAACACCCACTGAAATCAGCTGAAAATTCTTATTTATTTCAACTTATCTGAACCAATTTTAAAAACACATCATCCTAATAATTTTGTGAATTATTATACTTCAATGCTGACCTTGACCATTTACATTCAGCAATACCCTTAAAAGTTGTGTCAGAAAGGTGTGGAGAGTCAAGAAAGAGAAGAGACATTATCTGTTGGTGTTTTTCAACCAAAGCCTTTGAAGGGAAAAAGGTGAAACACAAGATTCGTATACTATGCTGTTACATAACGAAAGATTAGCAAATGTTCTACATATCATACCAAATGTTACAATTTCAAATAAACAGTTGCAATCCATTTTAACAGTAACTTCTAGATTATAAATGGTATATAGACAACTGAAATTCTATATATTAAGTCTGGGAACACAAGGAAAAGAAGTAAGTAACTGGAGACATGAAGCATGGCAGATTCCCGAGACAATGGTCTAGTTAACAATCACTTTTGCAGAAGCCTGAAAATTCCTTTCTGATGGGCAAAATCAGTAGCAGAAGGCTACTTTCATATATTACCTTTGCTTTAACACTGAAAAAAATGAAAAACTCTCATTTATAAACTGGAAGCCATACCCAAGTAGCAAAAGAAGACGAGAAAACTGGCAATTTCTGAAAGTGACTGCAAGCAAGCAAGATTTATAAATATAATTAGATAATTTTTAAAAGTTGTTTTTAAGATTTTAAAAATATTGTAGGAGAGAAATTTTATCTGCATAATTTTCTTTAAAGTCAGTTAAGAGAATAATCCAATTCTAACATCAGAAAGTTTCTCAAAGTGCAGATTTATTTTCAATTTCTTACTTAAATATATCTGTCTGTAAGAGCTGGCATTTTGTTGATTAGCAAATCTTGAATTCTACTGCAGCCATTGGCAATATTTCTGAAGCTATCAACTGAAATCTAAGTAAGAAATGAAATATTTATGTCTTAGCAAGCCTAACAGAAACAGTACAGGAAAGGCTTGAGATCTTTTGTATACTTTAAATTCACAGGTATCCAGATGGTCACTAAAACAAGAAATGCATCAATCCCACTAAAAGAAAAACAGACGCATGAGGTATACATATTATTCTGAAATTTTAGCAGCATAATCCAAATCCAGGACCCGTTCCAAAAATGTGTCTGCTAAGCAAGCAAGGGTAAGGTACAACAATTTCCACAGTGAGCACCATTTATGGGAGCAACAATGAATGTCATTGTCACAACCTTCTATCTTTGTTTTCCCAACCTTACAAGGTATTTACACATGGCAAAGGTTCACATCCAGTTTGACACAAGGTTTGAACATGGTAAAATATCTTCATTGTTTTTTCTAGGTCCATAATAAAGTGCATGTTAAATCCAGGTGGGATACAGAGAAAGATTCTATGCAATCACAGTAATAGGGACCCTGTTTACAGAATCCTTCATGTAGGACCACATCACCATTCTATGGTTCTATGAACCAACCTCTGTTGGCTCCCTGTGTTCAAGGTAAGGTCTGATACTGTGCAGTCATGTTACCCTGGATCAGGCTCTTCTGAAAACAACTATATTGTAAGAAAGACCTAAAGAAGAAAACAAAGCAACATGTTGGAGGGCAGGAGGGAGGGCTGGAGAAAAGGATTATACAGAGACATAACCCTCTTGTCATCACAAATGGTCAGAGCATATAGAGCTTGTTGGTGCACTCCTGGCTCTCACACACCCTTCAGTGGAGACATATATGCTGGATGAAAGGACAACACGGCTCTGTGAATGTGGCTGAAGTGGGTAACACATCAGTGAGGATCTGCAGATAGTACTGCAGATCTCACCCATCGGCACGGATAGGTTGGATTTGCCTACCCCAAATGACTGCAAAACAACCAGTACTAGCATAGAGATACTATGACAAAGGCAAACCTCTTTCCAACCAGTAGTGATCACCAGAAGCTAAAATCTCAACATGGAAAGATGGGTGCTTGCTATCAGAACAGAATATGAAATGCAGTTGTCCAAATTCTACAATTTTATACTCACTATTTTTTATTCACTATGTAACGTAGGACAATGTAATCCTGTCTCCTGATTCCTCAGCACAAAATCTCCAGTCTGTATGAAAGGGATTAGCTTAAATTGTGAACATCACGCAACCAGTTGCCTGAGGGAGCTATTGGGAAATCTCCATGCTCTGCTGGTCAGGGAGTATTAATTGCTTTAACGTGCCGTGACCAATTAATTCAAGTAAGACTTCACCTAGCCCTGCAACAGACCTCTGTCTTGTGGGCTCTCAAGCAGCACCACAGAAGACAGCACATTTCTGCAACATGCGCCAAGTAGTTTAGCATGTTAAACTGAAAGAAATCACCCCCCAGAAATTTCAGTTTGAGAGGTGAAGTTCTGGTAATTGAGTCTTGTTGCTGGCCCATATACTACAAAGAGCAATCCATTCCCAGTGGAAGAGAGGGTGCGTTACACCATGCGGTTTGTTGCAATACATGGTAATAACACTGTACAGTATGATCTGAACATTATCCCTTTTCAAAAAGCAGGCTGAGGCTTCCAGTCTTCTGAAAAATCAACCACAGTTTGTAAAGCCCTTTGAGTGTGCTCTAGCTGTTATGACAGGGGGTTTTCCCTTTGTGAGTGCTGATCAGATTTGCTGTAATGAGAAGGAAAACTCTGCTCCCAAGGAAGAGTCACTCAACAGCTGAGGTAGTGCAGAAGAAGGCATATTTGGCTCTGCTTGTTGCTCAAACTGGCGAGATTCTGTAAGTCTCAGTTTAAATGCACGCACCAGTGGTAACCAACTACAACACACTCCTGTGACTGCTAATCCAAGGAAGGTGTGGGGCTTAATGGGGCCTGATGCCAATTGCTCTTGGGATGTTTTTTCTCTAACCATGAACTCATTGATAACAGTTAAGAATTACCTAGCCTGGTGATCACAACTAGACACAGAGAGTAGAAATACAAGATCCCTCATATCTACGTATCTAAAATTCAGATACAAATACAACTAAATGATGGATCTTAATTACATTACATTACATTACTTGTTGCTTTGGCAAAGGCTTTAAAAGTATCGCTGAAATAAACTAAGTGCAGACTCAGGAGCCTACTTTTAGGTTCCTGACTTTACAAATGTTAGCCATTTTACTGAGCAGGAAGATTAGTATTTGTGAGGTTTACAGGTTTCTCTAATAACTGTAGAAGAGGAATCACAGTTGAGAGGACTTTAAAATCAGGGAAATAGGTGGAAAAAATGCTAAACCATGAAAGTGCCAGTCATATTGGTGATGATTTAAAAAGTAGACTGCAAATGCTAAAGCATTTGTTTACTACACAAAAATTAGGGGTATATCTGAGGTGCCTGTGTTAGACAGTTATGAAACCTGGGATTTCTGTATAGCAAGCAAACAGCAGGAAAGATCCCAGGGCAGGTCAGATCTGAAAAAGTCTGAATCACCTCTGGAAACCTCTCTCCCTCTTTAAATTGTTATATAGATAAATTAAGGTAATTGTCTAGGCACTACCTTAGGTTACATGCCTAAAAAGAAGAGAAAGTCCTGTTTGCAAAAGGATAGATAATAGGTAACAGGTAATCAGATCAAACTCAACCTTGCTGAGGAACAGAATTAGCATATCTGATGCTGGAATTTGGTAATGATTGCATAGCGTTAACTGCAGTCTAAAGGACTTTTAATCTCTTTGTCTGGAAAAACACTGTTTGCTTAATACAGCCATTTGATACCACAAATAGCAGCAATTTAGTGTTTTCCTCCATGCAAGCCAAAAACAATTATACTGAAGCAGCTAATAATACCCCTGCACAGATTGTTTCAAATTTTTTTCAGTTGAGCTATTTTTTAACATAAAGCTGGATAACGGATCTCAGGCATCAGGTTGGGAAAATTCCAGCATGAAACATGTGTTCAGATCAGATTCAACTAAATTAGTAACCATTTAGATCCTGCTGCAATAGCATACATATCAGTCTTATTTTTCCTCATTCCTAGAACAACAAAATCTTGAATCTTGAATCTCTTTCCCAAATCCCCTATGAATCATCTATGAAACTTCCAGCACTCTCAAAGATAAGGTGTAGAAATATGAAATTTTGTGCACATTTTAGTAAAACAGTTACTTTCTCAACTCACTTGGAATTTCAATATTTCATAGATTGCCTCAGGAGTGAACAGCTCTACCCAAGAATCAACATTTGAATACACATTGAATTTAAAACTGTGTTCTTTGCCCCAGATCTGTAAAAATCCCACTTGAACTTCCTTCGTCAAAACAATTGTGAGTGAGGGTACTTTGAAGGTTATTATGAGTCTTAAATCCCATAGAATTCTGCAGAACTGACTTTTCCTGCATGACTCAATAAGATAATTTAACAAACCTATTCTTTTTTCTTACTTGTATGGGATCAGATGTAAATGCAATGATCACAGATAAATATAATTCCTTGTCTGTGAGGAGTCTTTGGTCTAATATTTAAATGACCGATTTGGGTTTTTTTCTTAACTGTATGCCAGTAAACTGTGATCTGACATGAAAGTACATCAAAACAAACATTCAGCAAATCACAGCTAAATAATTGTTGCCATGGAATTAGAAAATGAATGTAGTGCAGTGATTTAATGTTTGTAAGAATGTAAAAAGTAATTTAATTTCATCTTTTTCATAGTTTCTTAATTTCAAAGTATTGGAATACGCAGAATGTTTTTTCTGGTTTTGGCTTATTTGCTACATACACAGTTCTGCTTGAAAATTCCTTCTTTCTCCCCCTGAACTGATAGCATTTGTAGAATTGACCCTGTAAGACAGAATGTTGTCTGCAGCACGGAAGAGATTTTGGGGAAACACTGTTCTGTGATTCTGGTGTTGTCAACGTACTGTGAGTGGAGAAACTTGAAATTCAGGGCTATCTTTTTTTTTTTATTCTGTGTTTGTCAAGAATGATAAAATGAATTGTGACATCCTTTCAGATGTTTGGCACATTACATTGGTGGCTTGCTTCCACATGTTATTTTTCTTTTAATTTTCCACTGTCAAAAAAAACTTCTATTAACTCCTGAATTAGCATATTTCTAAAAATATAGAATAGTGCATGTGTAACTTATAATGAAGTTCTTTTTTGTTACACAAGTTTGTACTGAGGAAATGTAAACAAGTCCTCTTCTTCAATAAATAAAGAACACAGCTCAGATTTTTCTCCCCAAGTGATGGCCCCTTTTTGCTGCTTGATATGTCTGAAGAAGACAGAATTTGACAGCAGCTGCCAAAATAAGAATTCTCCCACTGAAGCCAGAGCAGAAAGAAATCAGATGGTGAAAACTGGTGAAGCCTACACATTTGCCAATAGTTTCTCTGACATCCCCACAAACACTGCGGGACGTCAAGAAATGAAAGATTCAATTTATTTTTTTTTTTTTCCCCATTGGCTTGTGATCTCTTATCCAGCTGTTGCAAACTACAGCAACTGATAGGTTGCTCAACCATATTTTGGGCCAGAATAACTCCAGTCTGAAAACCAGCCATAGATGTTGACACCAAAAATAAAAGTAAATTTCATTGCAAATCTCCATGTTTCTAATTGGACTGAAAAGATCTCTCACCAAGCTGTTCTACTTGTATACTGTCGGTAAATGACATGCAATTGCTTTATACTCTTCTGTCTTTTCAGCTTTGTGTCTAATAGCAGAAAATTTTCCACCTACACTGTTCAGCATCAGAAACAGGACAGAGAAATGTTACACTTTCTAGGTAATCAGTGACATAACAGGATATATTTTGAGCAGGACAGAAGAGAATCTCTATATTTTTTTGAAAATAGCTTGAAACTCATTAATGAAAATACTTACCACTCATGTCATAGTCAACCTTAATTACTGAGATTTTATGCAAAAAAATATACCTCTAATTCATCCAGTATTATTACCATGTATTAATACAATAGTCAAAGGAAAGTCTGTCTTGTTCCCCGAAAAAGGACTAGAAAATGTGTGCTTAATTCATAGCTTTCTACCTAGATATGTTTTATTTAAATGCCCAGGTCCACAAGTTGCCAATCGCAAAATCTTTTGCATAATCACTCATTTTACAGATGCACTTTCTAAATAGAGATTCAAATCCTACGGTAGTAACTAATATAAGAATTCATATAAAAAAGTATTACAATGTTAAAATGAAGGAAAAACAGGAAACATGAAAAAATAGGAAAAACATGCATTCTATAAAATATATATTCTGCTCTATAGAACTATTTTAAGCATAATTTAAATAATTATACTACAGATTCACCACATTTTTCTCACTAATTCCAAAACATTAGCCTTACAGAAGTTTCTTTTGTTTTAGTTCATCCAATGGGGGGTGGGGAGAATCCTATTTTACTAAAATGTTTTCTGAGGAGTGTTGTAATTTGATGCTTTTTGGTTTTAACTGTTTACTTAAGTCCTCAGTCATAATCATTAAGCACTGTTCCAGAACTGTGGGGAAACCCAAAATGGAGGAAGCTGTGGAATCCCTCTCAGAGCTCTCAAACAGGCTGGCGAGCAAACCCACTTTCCTCTGGAAAGGGGAGGGTTGTGGTTTTCCCAGTTCGATGATGATGCCTTTTCTACTTGACCATGCTTTCTAGAGGCAGATCCTCACAGCTCATGACTGCACTCCCGAAGAGGCAGGAATGTTGCTTTTGGAAAAAAAATGAGCAATTACTTGCATTTTGAGAAAGTAACTCAGAGGTAGGTAGTTCTTAACTTTCCTCTAACCTTAGCCCTCATTTCAAGTTTCACACTCTCACTGCACAATAGTCTCAGCGTGATTCTCAGCAAGGAGAAACAGACACTCAGAGTAAAGAGCAGCCAGAACAAGACTGTCTGCCTCATCTGCCTTCATCCTTGGTTCTGAAAAGCTTTTGATAGATGGGAAGTTAAACCCCCTCAGAGTCCACCTCTTTATCATTTCACAAGTATTTTGTAATTTGGAGAATCTTCTCAGTGTATGAAGAAATATATGTGGGAGTCTTCATAAAAACATTGCCAGACTTTTCTTGCCTTAACAGTTTGGCATTCCATACTGCTTTCGAAGTATGTTTCCAGATACAGTATATATTTGAAAATTTCTAAAATAGTATCAGATTCTAAAACCTTGGGTTTCTTTAGAAGTTTACCGGGAGACTAAACTAATCCAAATCATTAACCAGTTTTAGAATGCAGTTACAAATAGTACTTTGATTTTTATATTAAACCATTATAAAGCAGTAACAAAAGTTCATTTTATTGAAATTATTATTTTAATTACTTTCCTTCTCAGGAGATAAAATGTAAATTCTTATTTTTCCATTGCAGAGTGGCTTTTAATTTTTGATATTTTTATAAAAACTGCATTTTCAAAGCTCCTGGTTTCAAATCCTAACTAATCATGACACAAAATTACTCTATTTTTGGCTACAAAAAGCAAGGCTTGTTCTCATTATGCAGTAAGTACTAGCTGTTTATAGGTCTGACAGTTTGTTGGAAGTGATCCAAACCTATAGTGCTATTATTCCTTAGCAAAATTTAAACAGCTGTAGTCATGTAATTCAAAACCCTGGAAGTCTGCTGCAGCGCTTGTTCAACTTCAGTATACCATGAATGCAGGATGCAGCCAGTCATATAAAGGATTCTCTTCTTCACAGAATGAAAGAAAGACGTGAACTACAAACCTGAATGCAGCCTGAAAGGTCCACGTAGATGAGCTTGTGACAGCCTTTTCCAGAGCCCAGGTACAGTAAATCTTTGTCTCTGAATTTTCAGCAGTGAGATAAACTCAGATACTGTAAAATGGGGAAGCTGCTTTGAAAAAAAAAAAAAAAAAAAAAAAAAAAATTTTTACAAGGGAATGTTATAAAATCAG
>VXBW01005187.1:35676-70930 GCA_013400375.1 Thinocorus orbignyianus | reverse complement strand
GAAGAACTTAAAATACCATATTTAAAGTATTTGGAAAGTTACTGTGAAGGAAAGATTCTTGATATGAAGAAATATCTCTTTGCTGAGGTTTGAAAGTCCCTTTCTTCTGCTGTACTTTTTCCTCTGCTCTTTGTATTGCAAATTACTGGGAAATAGCATTATCACACAATGTGTTTCACCATAAGCAAACAGTATCATTTCAAAGTTATCTCAGATAACTGTAAGAGCATACTATTTTAATTAACTGGGATCTTTGAGTGCATGCTTTGAAAGCAGATAAACTTTTCAGTATAAGTTTGCTGGACTGTCTTTGCCATTGATTTTACAAGCAGTGCCTCCTGGAAATGAAAACCAGGACTCTAGCAAAGGATGTTGAAAGTATAAATGTGCAGACAGAGCTTCTCAAACCACATAATTATTTACAAGAATACTGTAAAAAGAATCTGAAAAATTGAAAGAGATACAAAGGGGAATTATCCAAAAGTCAGTGATCCAGTGTTAGATTTTCATAAATTCTTTTGGAAAACATTTATTTTTACTAAACATTAGTTAAAAGAAAGCAAACTATATAAGTGGAAAATATTAATCAACAGCACTCTGTAAAAGTAAGAATCTATACTCTGAATATACTTAAGTTTCCATCTGCAGCTTTGGTTTATAACATACTGAAAACTATTCATTTTACTGAACTACATTTCTAGCTGGAATAAATAACAATTGCCACAAGCACCACAAATGAAAGCACACAGAAAGTCAAACCCTAGAATTAGATCTACTGCTCTGGTAGACATTTAGTTGTAGGCACACAGTCATGCAGTTCTGCAAGTCAGCATTTTGGAGAAAGATGGGAACACCCACTGAGGAGCTGGCTGCTTAAGGAGTGGCATACATTTTTGGAATTGACTCAATACTTTCAATATAGAGTAGGGAAACGTGCTAACTTGAACTGAACATAAAAAAAATATATATATAGGAAGCTAGAAAAGAATATTATTGTACAAAAAGGGATCACAGAAGAATATTAAGAAATTAAACATAAGATTACGTTTCATGAGAAAATCCAACAAGAACTGACTCACAATGTGCATCACAACCAGATATTAGAATACAAACTCATGTGTTTGCAGTGGGGTGGGTTTTTCTTTTTAAATGGAAACACTTAATTCATATTAAATACAGAAATAAATGTATCCTTTATAGAAGCATAAGCCTTTTTGCATTTTAGTGACGTATTCCACAGAAATGAGGGGGGAAAATCAAACTCAGAGAGAGTACGCTTCCAAACTTACCTGACAAAATAGATAACAAATTAAGAGACTGGGTTTTATACTCTGGTAGTTCTATGTCTTATTAAAGTATAGGTTGCTACTAGGTTGCACAGGTACAGAGAGGCCTTTCTTACTACATTTTGAAGACTGTGATCAAAACCTTCCAATACTTTTGAAGAAGAACTGATTTTCTTTACAAGTCACGTGACCCATTTTTATCACCCGGGAATTTTAGCACATGCTGCCTTCTGGCATTTTTAAAGGGTCAGCTTTCTTAAAACTTAAGTTTGAGCACACAGACTACTAATTTTTGTTTTCTGTGATAGCCAAATTCTGCAAGAATTCTATTATACTGGTTTTTCAATTAATTTAAGTAACATTCTGACATTTATTGCTGATAGGCAACATTCATGTGCGCCATATGCAACGGAACTTTTGAGAGAGAAATTGTTGCTAATTATTTGTGTTGTGTAATACGGAGTTCAAAATTCTTGTATGGAACAGGAGGAGAGAATCAAAAATGACCAAACAGTTTTGAGCACACTCAGCCTACGCTTCACTTGTTCCTTGTTCCAGTAACAGACATTGGATATACAACAGCACAATTCACATGCAGTATTACAAAATGCAATACTGCCACCTCTGAGAACTTTGTATTAGTTGCCTCACACATAGGACCCGTGTGAGCTAATGCTTTTGAGATGGTGTGTAAAGTGTTTATGAAATTTGTCTGCTATCAAAATCTTCACAGGACAGCAACTTTTTATACATCCCCATAGTTTCAGAAACAATGAGCTTTGCTTTTTTTTTTCAAAAATTGGCAACAAAAACAGTGGTATCTTACGGTTTTAAATCACAATTATCATGTGTGACTGGGAAAGTTTCTTATTAACAAAGTACAAGTTAACTGCAAAATATGATTTGTCAGTGGAGAAGTTTTTTTTTCTTTTTTAAACATGTCATTGCATTGAAAGCTTCACCTGCTCTGGAGAATTCTTTCTTGGGTATGTGTTATTTACACATAAAAATAAGTGAACAGTTCTGACTCTTGGTGGCTACAACATGCTCAGGTAACCAGAATAACATGCACTGAGATTAGCTATAGAACAGTCATTCCAAACTTCAACATAAACATATGGAAATGTAAAAAGACAAAACATCAGCCAACATGGAGAAAACACAGGTTATGAGAAAAATAATACCAATGAAGAGATGAATGCTAAAGTTGCAGAAGCTAAATGGAAAACTTTACCAAAACAAATGTTAGTTTTATGAGGCTATGGCGTTACAGACAAAGAGAATACAGAGCAATTGTCCAAGCAGGCAGGGACCAGGTTAGGCAAGCTAAAGCCCAGATAGAATTAAATCTGGCCAAGGGCATCAAGGGCAACAAGAAAAACCTCTATAGGTATATCAGCCATAAAAGGAACACTAGGGAATATAAGAGCCCTCTCCAAAAGGAAAGAGGTGACATGGTCACCCAGGATATGGAGAAGGTTGAGATAATGAGTTCTTTTGCTTCGGTCTTCACTGGCAAGGGCTCTAACCACATCGCCCAAGTTGCAGAAGGCAAAGGCAAGGACTATGAGAATGATAAACAGCTCACCATAGGTAAAGATCAGGTTTGAGACCATCTAAGGAACATGAAAGCACACAAATCCATGGGACCTGATGAAATCCATCTGCGGGTCCTGAGGGAACTGGTGGATGAAGTTGCTAAGATGCTTTCCATTATATTTGAATAGTCGTGGCAGTCTGGTGAAGTTCCCACTGGCTAGAAAAGAGGAAACATAACCTCCACTTTCAAAAAGGGAAAAAAGTGAGACTCAGGGAACTACAGGCCAGTCAGTCTCACCTCTGTGCCCAGTAAGATCATGGAGCAGGATACTACTCGAAACCACACTAAGGTACATGGAAAAGAGGTGATCGGTGACAACCAGCATGGCTTCACCAAGGACAAGTAGGTTTGGTGACCTTCTATGACAGGGTTACAGTGTTGGTGGAGAGCAACAGACATCGTTTGCCTGGACTTGTGCAAAGCATTTGACACTGTCCCACATGACATCCTGATCTCTAAATTGGAAAGTCACAGATTTGATGGGTAGAGCACTTGGTGGATAAGGAATTGGCCAGATGGTCACACTTAAAGAGTTGAGGTCAATGGCTTGATGTCCAAGTGGAAACCAGTGCTGTGTGGCGTTCCTTAGCAGTCAGTACTGGGATTGGTGCCGTTTAACACCTTTGCCAGCGACATGGACGGTGGGATAGAGTGCACCCTCAGCAAGTTTGACAACAACACCAAGTTGTGTGGTGCGGTCAATACGCTGGAGGGAAGGGATGCCATCCAGAGATACCTGGATGGTCTTAAGAGGTGGGCCCATGCCAACCTCATGAAGTTCAACAAGGTCAAGTGCAAACTCCTGCACCTGGGTTAGGGCAATCCCTGGCACAAGTGCAGGCTTGGTAGAGAATATCAGGGCAGTCCTGAAGAGAGGGACTTGAGGCTGTTATTTGATCAGAAACGTGATATGAGCTAGCAATGTGCACTTGCAGCCCAGAAGGCCAACTGTACCCTGGGCTGTATCAGAAGAAGCTTGGCCAGCAGGTTAGGGGAGGTGATTCTCCCCCTCTACTCTTCTCTGGTGAGACCCCACCTGGCATACTGTGTCCTGCTTTGGAGTCCACAGCACAAGAAGGACATGAACCTGTTAGAATAAATCTAGAGGAGGGCCATGAAGATGATCAGAGGCCTGGACCAAGAATCCTATGAGGACAGGCTGAGAGAGTTGGGGTTGTTCAGCCTGGAAAAGAGAAGGCTCTGGGGAGACCTTATAGCAGGCTTCCAGGATCTGAAGGGAGCTACAGGAGAGCTGCAGAGGGAGTTTTTACAAGGTCATGTAGTGATAGGACAAGGGGTAGCAGTTTTAAATTGGAAGAGGGTAGATTTAGATTAGATGCCAGGAAGAAATTCTTTCCTGTGAGGGTGGTGAGGCACTGGAACAGGTTGCCCAGAGAAGTTGTGGATGCCCCATCCCTGGAAATGTTCAAGACCAGGCTCTATGGGCCTTTGAGCAACCTGCTCTAGTGGGAGGTGTCCCTGCCCATGGCAGGGGGGTTGGAACTTGATGATCTTTAAGGTCCCTTCCAACTCTGACCATTCTATGATTCTATGATACTGAGAGCAGCTATTCATATTGGTATTACTGTTGACTATAATTTAATTAGGAGACAGAATGTAATACTAGAAATAAATGCCAGTTCAGATCCTGGAGGTGGAAAGGATGAGGAAAAAATATTACCATAATTATTTATTGCCTTTCCTCCCCCAAGTTCTCTTTTCTGTTTCCAAACTCTCCTGGACATAATGAGCTATCACATTACCAGAACAACGAACAGTTCAAAACAATATAGAAGATCCCAGTTATGATTCATGTTATTAAAACACGTGATCACTGACTAGCATATAGCTGCCAAAAGTAACAAATAAAGCTTCATTTTTGCATGTAATGGACAAAGTCATCAATGTAAACACTTATTCACACTGTGAATTCACAGACTCTGAAGGCAGATAGACAAGTGGTAACTACAGGAACAAAGGGGGGGAACCAGTCAATGGCTTTGCAAAGGTAACATTAACAACTGGCCACACTGATTAGGAGGACACAATAGCACACACAGACAGGACTGTTCCATCTGTCTAATGAGTAAGAACTGCACAAATACTGAGAACGTCTTGCAGTCAAGGCGTGGTTTAAACCCGTCTATCAATTTTTTTTAAAAATGAAAAAAATTCTTTGCTTTCAAAAAAAACTTTACCTTGTATTAGTTGATTTATTGCACAACCTTTCCTCCAGACAAAACAAGATTTTTTGAGCCAGAAACAGCAATGATCTGCACTCCAGGTTGGGATTCAATACCTTCCCAGGTGCTATGGTCAAACAGGACTGAGCATAAGGCAAAGTTTTTCACAGTCATAGAGAATTAACCAAGTAGTTCAACCAAACAGAGAAGAATTAAAACAAATAATTTAAGAAGGAATGACAATAACTAGCAAAAGTAGGAAATTTGTGAGATGGAAAAAAACAGAAAATGTGAAAACCTGAAGGGTTAAAACGTTTCAAAGAAAACACAACCTTGGGGCCAAACTTCACTAAAAATGAATGGAAAGGGCAGTGAACAGGAGTACTCTGGGAAATTCAGGACATAAGACAAAAAAATACTAAAAATACTGAGGCAAATTTGTACATGCTTGCAGGGAGCAGTCTTTGTCTTCCCCTAATAGTAATTCTTAATAGTGTTCAAGGCCAGGTTGGATGGGGCTTTGAGCAATCTGGTCTAGTGGGAAGTGTCCTTGCCCATGGCAAGGGGGGTTGGAGCTGGATGACCTTTAAGGTCCATTCCAACCTAAATGATACTATGATTCTGTGATGACTATATTTGGCTTTCTTGGAAAGGCAAAAGCTCCTGGCTCACCTCTCTGTACTCTCCTTCCTCAGGTGGCCAGACATGGAAGTGGTTTGAAGCAGGCTGCGGCCACGACCTGCAGGTTCCCTTTGCATTCTGCCCACACTCAGACAAAATAAAGCCACATAGGCTCTTGCAAAATGTTAATTTTGGGTCCTTTTTCAGAGCAGTCCAGCCGGCTTTGTCTACCTGACACAGACTGTCACACTTGATTGTAACAGGGCTAGTTACAATAAATTTGGGCTCAATCTGAACACAAGCCCACACTCACATGCAGTCTAAAACTGGGGGTTTGATAGATACTGGATGACTTTCCCTGGTCTGACTCTGTATGTGTTCCAATGGGTCAGCACCCAGAAAGCTGGAAAATAACAGCCTTATGCTCCTCTTTCAAGCTCATTTTCTAAGATGAACTTGAATACAAAGAAGACTCAGCCTGATGCCATTTTCTTAACTATATGAGAACCTTCTAACAAAGATAGATTAGAAATTGGTCCATATCGTTTTCCATGTTTAATCAAAATGAATAAGAGTAGACCAGAGGCAGTAAAAACAACCAAAAAATAGAGGTAGGACATTAAATCTTCAAAGTATTTGTGAAGCTCCAAGTAGTGTGATGATTGAGTACTTGACTGAATGCTGCATATTATGTACAAGCCTCCATGCAAATGCCTGTTTCATCTGTTCTAATGTTTTACTTTTCTTCTGACACAGGGATCCCACACACCCCAGCTGTGCCTCCTCAGATCTGTACAACACTGAATAAGACTGTCCAAAACTTTCAACTGTTCCAGCTGTCACAGAAAATAACTGGGGCCAGCTGAATGTCAGGATGCAAGTAGTTACTATTATACTACTAATTCTTCTTTGTAAAGCATCTGACTGTAGGAAGACAAGGAATAGGAGTTTGAGAAATAATGAAAGAGGAAACATTTTAAGGAAAGCATCTGGCACTGTTAAGCGCAATGCCCAAGGCCAACCATGTGATATATACACTTACCTTCACGAGAAATACCTAGATTGTCAGGAAAGAAAATTGATTTTTGTGGCACCTGATTGGCCGGAGGATTTAAAACACATGCTGCTGGCAAGAAACAGGATTCGTAAATTGAAGAATAATATGTTTTCCAAGTATAAAGTACTGAAAAGTCTGGATTTACAACAGAATGATATATCAAAAATTGAGAGTGAGGCTTTTTTTGGTTTGAATAAACTTACCACACTCTTACTTCAGCATAACCAAATTAAGAGTTTATCTGAAGAGGTTTTTATTTATACACCCAGTCTAAACTACCTACGTCTTTATGATAATCCCTGGCATTGCAACTGTGAACTAGAAACTCTTATTACAATGCTTCAGGTTCCAACAAATAGGAATTTGGGAAATTATGCCAAGTGCGTGCACCCAATAGAACTGAAAAATCAGAAGCTAAAGCAGATAAAAGCTGAACAGCTATGTAGTGAAGATGACAGGCAGGACCCCCAAAACATAAAACAGGATAAGCCTGAAGCTGTCAAACCAGAATTTGATTCCTCTTTGTGCCACATGTATGTGTTTCCTGTACCAACTCTGAACTGCAAAAGAAAAGGTTTGTATCTGTGCTTATAACTGAATTAATTATTTTCATATCCCCGTTTACTTACTACATTTATTGACATATCACTTACAGCAAATTAATACAGTACAGTATTTGCTTTATTTACTTTAACTAATACTGTTAGTTGGTTTTCTCCCATTAACTACAAGCAACCAGTTGGAATTCTTTCTGCATCTTACTCCTACTCTGCAGCTCCAGTTCCACGGAGATTCATTACTGTTCTAGTATAAAATACTCAACAAAAATCGACAGGAATGAGTCTAGTCTGATTTTACAACCATAAACACACTAACGGGTCAAATTACAGCTGTGCTGAAATTGTTGTATTGATAGAGAGAAGGACAGAGTGTCTTTTCTTCTTTCCAGTGTACAAACACAAAGATAGCAACAACTTTGATAGAAGTGAGCTGTGGACCAAAGGATCCAGCTGCACTTACAATGCCCAAAGAATCCTGATCACAAAGGAGGACCATGCCGTCCTCATATTTTCTGTGCAAGATTTCTTCTACTGAGGGAAGAAATGGCTTTTCGTTCATAAAGAAATGCCTCCTCTTTGTTCTTCCTCCCAGCACCCAACAAGCATTTCAAAGTTGAAGGGCCTTCAAGAAATGTTTTTCAGACACTTGGATCCATTCCATTTCAAAATCCTTCTCAGGCTCCTAAAAGCCACAGTTAAGCCTTAAGGGTAAACCAGCTGGGACATATGTCAACACAGCAGTGCACAGTTATTCGTGCTTTATGTTTCCCATATTTTTATCCCATGATGAAACAAAGCAAACAACAAAACCATTCAGAAAAGAGTCATTCTTTAACATTACGAATCTGAGAAAGAAAAGAATTACTAGAAGTAGCCAAAATTGGGAGGATTTTTTACCCAACTTTTGTGAAGCAAGACCTGCAACATCAGATCCCAGCAGGATATTTTGCCCATTCTGTCTGACAACGTATTTGCTAAACCTCTATTTCCTCTCACAGTGACTTAAATTTGTGTAACAACTCTGAGTGCCCTTATTCTTGGACCTTAATGCCAAAGACAAGCTCAGAAGTCAGTATAAGCAACCAATACTGAAACATAAAGAATTATTGATTTGATTACAGCATTGATCTACTATATATGTTATAAAAAAGGTCTATGTTTTCACTTTATTCCGCTTATTAATAATTTATACTTTTTGCTGGCTAAAATTGAGTAGTTTCTTAATATTGACCTACCTTACTTTTCCCTGTAAATAGGGTATTAATTATCCTTCATAGGATCTTAACTATATCATTATTACCTGATGTCTCCTGTAAACTGGAACAAAGATATAGATATTATAATCTTAATATAAGAAAAGACTACCTTTCCAGCTCTCCCCATTTAGTTGTATCTATGGGATGACCTGAATACATTCATATAATCAAATACTTTTGGCAAGAAAACTGTTACTTTTTTCTCTGAGTTCATAGAAACACTCAATATGGTCTGCTTTTTATGGCAGTTTCATAGGCTTTTGCAGTATTGTTAAAAAAAAAAATGGTTTATTGTCTTTAGTACTAATACAGAAGGAATAAAGTTCCTTCAATCTCTACATGAGTGTAGTAGAAGGACAAGGACTCCCTTCTTGAGGTCAAGAACTTAGCATATCACTCCAGGACTTCCTGAATGTCTAGCATGGACGCATGAGAACGCTCAGTATTTTTTAGGAAGTATCAGATCTATTGTGCATATGCTTGACAGCTGGATGCAGATATTCAATGGACGTTTGGGATTTCTGAACATATGGTAATCTTTGATGAAAGCATAGCACTTACTGTCTTTGCATATGATTACTGGTCAGCAGATGAACAATTTCATTGGAATTTTGTTCAGAAATAGGAGTATAATGCACCCAAAAACATGGAAAAACACAAAAATATCTCTAACCACATAGACAAGATTTTAGAGTAGGAAAAAAAGGTGCATCAGTTCCCAAACCAGAAAGATGACATGAAAAGCTGCCATCCATTATTCCTTTCCAGTGGAGGGGATGGAGTGACAAGCAGCATACCAGTACTATGTATCTCTGAGGAGATACGCCAAGAGCTCAGCAGCTTTCAGTTAATGTCAGAAAACTCTTGGAAGAAAAATCTTAAAAATACATATCACCATGTGTTCTTTCTCCTTTTTGAATAACTTCTTATTTATATCTCATCAGACCAGTGATACACAGATATTTCAGTACTCAAGAATGAAAGTATCCTATGCCCTTGATTCTGTTTTACCAAGAAGAGCAACAAAGGTTGGATGCAAAACTTCTGTTTGCTTTTCGGCAAAATAATTTGTGTTTGCAGTTGAAAAAAATCTGCTTTCTAGTACTGCCAAACTCTCCAAGTCTCTAAATTAAAGTATTATTTGCATTCATTAGGGCACAAATAGGCTCTGAAACTTTGACATCTGCACAAGCAGGAAGCACTCTGACCAGACTGGAGTACTTAAAATATTTATGTATTTATAATACCAAAGCTCTGCTCAAAATCAGATAGAAGGCAGGAAGTCTCCGATATGTTGGTTTAGTCTCAAGAATATCTGATGCATTAGACCCTCTCAGAACTTCAGACGTACACTGACAAGACAAATTTCAGCACAGATCCAGAGACTACTTGGTTTCATTCAAAGGTGATCAAACGAGATACTGCTCATTTTCTTGTAATAGCAGCCCAGGGTGAGAACACTCATTGAGTGAACATAATCCTGGAGATTAGTTTTATTAACATTATCCTGAGAGGATTCAAACCACAGTTTGTACTTCTTAAGAACATGCCCTTACTACTGGACTAGAAGTTATTCTTTCTGTAACTCTTTTGCAAGGAAGACTGTAAAGATGCATATGGAGCTGCCTGAGATGTGCTTGGCTATTTTGGTAACACCAGTGGTACAGGTAGGGTGGAGAAGTAGACAGACAGAATGCCACTGTGCATATAACAGCTGTAGATATCGTAACAAATACAAAGTCTTAAATATTACTGAAACCTGACATAACTGTAATTACAGAACTATAATTATACCTATATGTATCAGTATAAATACTATAACAACTAGCATTATACTATTGATAAAATTTAGAACACTTTACTTTTTGGCAACACAAAACAAATGATGTAAGACACCACACTGTAGTGTCATTATGGAAGATGTTCATATACCAATTAACATTTTTTGTATAGTTACTTTTTCTTAAATGATCAAGCCCTTCACACATACTTCTTAGTAGTATAGTATCTTCACTGCCTACCTTATCCCTTTGCAAATTAATAGTATATTTCTATTCCAATAAAAATATAAAACACAGGAAGAGGCTTTACTATAAGCATTAATGAAGAGAGCAGTTTTCACCAGCAATGTGAAGATAAAAGTGAAAAGAGCAATGGAATTCAGAAGTTGAAAAAACATGCTGACACTAGTAGTGGGGGTAAAAAAATGAGAAACAAGGCTAGACTGACAAAACTATGTGTGTGGTATGTAACTGCAATACCCTAGCAGCAAGAATAATCTAAAGCTGACACAAGTTATGTCTTTTTCATTTTTTAAGATTTAAAGAAAGTTCCAGGTAACATACCTCCTGATATAGTTAAACTTGATTTATCCAACAACAAAATTAGACAACTACGAACCAAAGAGTTTGAAGATGTCAGTGAACTGAAGATATTAAACCTGAACAGTAATGGAATAGCTTACATTGATCCTGGTAAGAATAATTTTAGATATTCATTTAATATTTATTTGTTTTCTATTAATTATATTATAAACTTTGATGATTATCAGATATAAATGTGGGGAGAAAACAATTTAGAAATCTAGAAGTTGGTGCATATTTTACCTTTTGTGCCATCAACTTACACAGTAAAATCTTGCACTGAAATGTATTCATCTTGGAAATCAATGAAGAGAATCTGATTTCAGCTGCCCTTGCTTAATATTAAACCAACCAAGGGCAAAAATTTAATTCTGCAGACTGAAGATTAATCATTTCCCAAAATGCTAAATAGTTTAATGACTTTTTAAATATCTTTACTGAATCTAAGAAAATATGTCACATAATGAGGCTGTTTTTAAATTACATTGGACAATAAAGTAATAGACAAAGTTTTTTGGGTTAAAAATCACTACATACAATTTCTCTTAAGTTTTGTGCTATTAGAAATCAAGTGTCCTTCTTGGCAATTTGCTTATCACCTCTGTGTATTTGGTTTTTAAACGAAAGCAGACACAAGGAGAGAGAGATAGAATGTATGAAGCAAAATGAGCCCTTCCCAGTAGCATTTTGGAAGTTAAACTGCAGTGGAAAGTGGTAATACCAGTAAAATGGTACTTGTGAGGTTTAATATTACATATAGTCAATTTATTTAAATTAAGACTTCTGCCATTAAATGAAAAAGTATACTTGCATAAAGTACAAATCGGTCTCTGATATGTGATTCAGGAGCATTATTATGAAGGTCCTTGTTTATTATCTTCCATATTTTAAATTATAAATTTAAAGGCTTACACACAAATACGTAAATACATACAAAAACTACCAGCCCTCCACATTATCTAATACATAATCAATTTCTATATTCTTATTTCTGTATCATGATGATAACAGTAGACCTCTGCAAGCCAACCAAGCATTCATTCACCCTCACTGTCCCGGTTCTACACTCATGCACGCTCATTAAGTGTTTTATAACTTCACGAACAGTATAACTCCCCTAACGTCAGTATATTTATACCAATATGTCACTTTTCAAGGCACAAACCATATTTTCAAGTTTAGCATTTGAAAAGTCTTTTTTGTAGCCTTTATTAAAAAAAAAAAAAGGTATAATTTTGAAAATGTTTTTCCTATTGCAGATATGCATATTTTTTTCCTAAATTATCTTTATACAGTACCAATAACTATTTTTCTTATTGACTAGCTGCTTTCTCAGGCCTCAGTAACTTAGAGGAGCTGGATCTATCAAACAACAGCCTGCAGAATTTTGAATATGGAGTACTGGAAGACCTTTACTTTCTGAAAATATTGTGGCTGAGAGACAATCCTTGGAGATGTGATTACAACATTCATTATCTTTTCTACTGGTTGAAGCATCACTACAATGTTCACTACAACGGCCTAGAATGCAAAACGCCTGAGGAGTACAAAGGATGGTCTGTTGGAAAATATGTTCGAAGTTACTATGAGGAGTGCCCAAAAGACAAGCTTCCCATTTATCCAGAAACTTTTGATCTGGACAAAGAAGATGAGGAATGGGAACGACACAAAGAACAGTCAGTTCAAACAGTAAAGAAGCATGGTGTAATTGTCACTGTGATAGGCTAATGAAGGAATCCCTCTCTTTTTTTTTTTTTTATACATTCAAATATTTGATACTTTGACAAACAAAAACATGCTGTTTACATTTTTTGTTAATTATATTATTGTTTGTACTACTCTGACTACAAAGATTTCTGTTTATTGCAGTTAATTACTGAATGGCAGTTATACAGCATCTTTCATCAAGTAATTGTTTCTGACAATTTGTTCTGGACATTCTTGTGAAATATGTTGACAAATATTTAAAATTATGCAGTAGAAATCGATAGACACAAATGTACATAATGTGGTGGGGAGGAGCTGCCTTATGTATGAACACAACTTATGTGTTGAGTTGAAAGTTGCTGCAGGATTGTGACCAAGACATATTTTTCTTGAATGTACTGACAGTTCTTTGTATCTACCAGTTTCCTGAAATATTCCCAGAAAACTTTTCTAAGATTTTTGTCTCGGCTTCCTGTTGTTTTATTGTATACCAAACATCAAACTGAAGACTAGAAACACAGGGATGGCAGTTGTTATATTGACCAGGGTTCAGACCCAGAAGTTGGGTCCTACTCAATGATTTATCAGTGTTCCTGCTCAGTCTTAATATCAGACGCTGCCTCTTTTGTACCTGAGCTGTCCCAAACCATGAGTAGCCAAGACATGGCTGGTTCCCAAGATTCAGCTCCACGTGCTTATATTTGCTATGTTTGGTTTTTGCAGTAGGCCGAGCTGAAGTCTTTCTAGGCAGCACTTTAGGTTGTTGTGTCAGTTTGACAGAGATTACATGACATCACTTCGAGATGAAGAGGACCACATGGAAGGCTGCTGTGGTCTGCATCCAACATGCCAATGCCCATCCAAACTGAAGGTAAATATGTTTTCAGTGCTCACTGAAAGTGTGGGACATTTTCAAAGTCTGCCCTTCCCCCAGCTCATCAGTAAAAAGCCCATTATAGCATTTCCTTATCACACAAGTATCTATGTGAATACACATTCACTAAAAACTGTAATTATTCTAATACTTTGGTAAGAGAGTCATACAAATACCGCAGCTAAGCAGACAATACCTCTAAAGATAAAACTCCTTGCTACATAATATACTGGCTAAAAATTCCTTTACAGAAAAGCTGGTTTTACTGAATTACTATTCCTGGCTTTTCCATAATAGTTCTGGTTTAATTTCTGCATTGGTCAATAACGAACTAGCAGAACTAGTGCCTCTTAGATATAGATATTATAAACCCTTTGTTACACATGGAAAGGAGAAGTAACTCCCCAAGCTCACATGGTGGACATGGAAATGCCGGGTTAAAATTTCAGTATTCCCAGCTCAAGCCCTAGATCAGTCTCCTGCTCTTAGATCAAAAAGAAATATGTAAGTGCAGGATAAAGATTCAGAGCCAAAACTTGAACTAGCTGTTGGCTATCATGGAAGAAGTTCTGGAACACTCCAGGGAGAAGGTTTGCTCCTTTGAAGATCTGCACACAGTTACTGTGTTTGTGGATTCCCCTGGTGCTTTAGCCACAAGCCCAAAACATCACATATTTTCCTTTAGAAATGCAATACAAAGCACTCAGCACTTTTATGCTAACATGAAATAAAAGACCAACAAAAAGGAAAAATTCAGAAATTATTAAGGGTGGTTAGAATGCCAAAGCAAACACATCCTATTAACTGCTTTCCTTCATGTCCTCCATTATTCAAATTATAAATATGTTTAATGATGTTTCACTGATAAAGAAAATAATTCAGCCATTTCTTCTGCAGAATCTTTTAAAAACTTTACAGCAATTACGACAGTATCTGACTCATCCCTGCTCCTGGGAATATCTTAACCATTATCTTAATTATTAAAGGTTAATCCTGAAAAGGTGGAACGCAGACGAAAATCCCGTTTGGCCAGTGATATTCACTAAATGGGGCATTTTCCAGAAACATAAAAGTGCTGGGGGCGGGGGTGGGTGTGTGTGTGTGTGTGGAGGGAAGTGAAGTACTTCTCTCAAATTCTGGAGTATTATTTCAGTACAGAACAGAACTACTGGGAGTGATTGCAGAGGACAGACAACGGAACCACAGCAGAACAGCTGTTGTTGGCAGCCCAGCCAATAGAGAAAAGCTGAGGAGAAAACAAAGAATTTGTAAATCATTTTTGGTTAATTTTTTGCAAAGAGCCAGTGTTAAGAAAAAATGTTAGTTTCGAGTTTGGATAAAGTCTGGGTAGGAAAGGCAATCCAGGAAAGGAATATAGGATAAAAACTGCGTGAGAGGTCTTTGATCTCTGTGGTCAGCAAAAGGTTACCAGTTGGAAAAGCTGTGGAATAAGACTGAGGACCAGAAGCAAATGCCTAACAGTTGTAAAGTAAGTTCAAAATATGCTGTAAAAATATTGTAAATAAATTTGAAGGCTTTGGGGATTCCTAAACAGGTCACAAAATGTCCCTCTTAGGACAAAGGCTAAAACCTGGGGATCACAGTGATAAATAAGACAAGTTCAGTTCAAGCCAGCATTAAGGGGGAGAGGGTGTGTTCATTCAGGTTCTCAAACAGTAGCACCAGAAAATGTTGCACCTGCCGAAGGTTTAAGGGGGATGATAATCTAAATATGCTGCCTGTATCTAACAGCACAAGATGTTTAGTGACAGCTAGTAAGTGTGAAATCTGTAAGTGAGGGACACATCAACAAGGACAGTCTAGAGGAACACGTTCCAACTATTTTGCAAATAAACATTTCAGTGTGAACTTGAGAGACCAGTGTCATCTCAGAAGCTCCATGAAAGAAACACCATGCAGTAACACTAAAATGGAATTCAATACTTAAGAGTGGATCTCTCTAGACCTCTGAGATACAACAAGTGAAAAGGCTTCTAGCAGTCAAGAGAAGAATGGATTGTAGTTTTCAGTGCTGGAATTGGTTTTGATACTATTTTCCTTAGATGGCTTCTGGAACTTTCAAGTAGTAGCTAGAGGATCTATTCTTTTAACTACAATGCACTACAATTTTATTCCTTACCCTTTAAAGTTATTGTGTCTTTCAGCTTTTGCAAGGATACTGGAGAATTGTTGTAAAATAGATATAGGAGTAGTCAAGTGGCAGCTTGGTTTCCTATAATTAAAACCAAAGGGGTGGAGGGAAGCCCTCTTTGAAAAACTAGCTGGAACACATTACTGTTTCCTGCCTCTTGGTGTTTTCAGACGCCCATAGTGAGGATGTGGCAGAATACACAGAGATTGCAACTGCAAATAATGTAAGACTGTATGAACAGGAAAAGCATATAGGAACTACGAAAACAGTACAGAAGGAAGCAGCCCAAGGAAAAAGATGAAAATACATTTGAAAAACATACATACGGGGGAAAAGACTAAGAGTTGACAAAAACTTCAGCATTACAGACTTAATTGCTATTGCTCTGAGTGTCTCCAAACTGTACCGTAAACTAAGCACACCCTCCATGAAAAACCACAGCCACAAACCACAATTTAATGTTGACAATTCTTTGTTTCTGTGCTATTTAATCACAAAAGTCCCAGAAGCACTTCCATGTCTGAAAGAAAATCGAAGGCCTTTTAAAGTCCTTTCTTCCGGTAATCTCTCTCTTGATTTCCCTTCTTTCTCTGTCCATATCCAGGAAACAATCTCATGATAGTGCAATATCTTCCTGATATATAGTACTAGGAGTGGTGTCGTAAGGGATAAGCTCTATACGTTACAGGAGCAGCGCCCTTCTCTCTACACAGCTCATGTGAAACACAGAAAAGATTATTTTGCCCCATGCTTTGCCATGACAAGGTGCAGGAAAAATGGACAGATCTGTCAATACTGTGACCTCTGCTGGGAATAAAAGACTTCTGAGGAAATTTTAGCTCCTGCACTATGAATGTGAATGGCAGCATCTAAATGCAGTTAGTTCCAGTCGCACGTGGATGTCAAATGATTCTCAAGGATCATGGAGTAGGTGGAGTAATGTCACAAACAGCTGAGCTCTAATCCATGCATCTCATACACTCATTTTTCTTTGGCACCAGAACACATTCATTTCCCAGAGACACTCTTAGCTGGAATCATATAGCATTCACACGTAGATATTAAACAATGACAACTGCTTTATGCACACACAGCATCCCAAGTTGCAGTACATAAAATCATTTTTTTTAAATTGCAGCTAATAAATTTACAAAAAAATACTAACACAATTAACCATCCAAACAGACCTAAGTCCCAGTTAATATTGTTGCTGGTTTACCATTAACAATAAAAACATATTGCCAAAATCTATGTAATCTTGGATTTATTTGGAAAGATGAAGTCAGAAATGTAGCTCAGGGAAGTTTGCACGGAAAGGTTTATCACAGCTGTAGCATATAACTGAACAGACAGTTCAACGCATTTTGTTAGTTGAAGAAATGTCAAAGGAAGAGGATTTCAGTATGATTTCACTAAAGAAATAGACAGAGACGTAGTTCAGCGCAGTGTGCACTTGCAGCCCAGAAGGCAAATCACATCCCGGGCTGCATCAAAAGATATGCTGCCAGCAGAGCCAGGGAGGTGATTCTGCCACTTTGCTCTGGTGAGACCCCACCTGGAGCACTGTGTGCAGGGCTGGAGCAGTCAGANTCGATGAGGCCCTGGGCAACCTGGTCTAGTTGAGGGTGTCCCTGCGACTGCAGGGAGGCTGGACTAGATGACCTTTGGAGGTCCCTTCCAGCCTGGATGATTCTATTATTCTGTGATTCCATAGTTTTGCAGCAATTCTAAACCGTTCTCAAGAGCTTCAAAAGGTGGCAACAGTAGGCAGTATGATTAATATAAATTAATTTTAAGCGAATATATACGTCAGTAGCCTAAATAGCAATAGTACGGTCATATAGATGTGTTTCATTCTTCACAGAATCACAGAAAAAGATCTACTGAGTACTTTTAAAGTAAGAAAAATGAATCATAAAACTCAAAACCAATTTGCAAATAGGCTACAGAAATAACAGTCATGCTACCACAGCACCTGGCCCCCACCAGTATAACAGTAACTCTGGTATAATCTGTTTATACACACATTTTGTAGCTGTATCCATAGAAAGAAAAATCATTGCCACGTTTATTTATGTTACAAATGGCATGTTGGCAATAAATAATGCAATTAAGTACATCAATAAATTATCATCAGGATAAAACTGTTGATTTTTCCCTTGAATACTCTGTTCAGGTTATGAGTGTGAAAAAGTTCAGTAGTTATTAATCCATTTCAATGAGTAGCTCTCCTATGCAGAAGAAAAATATCACAAAGTTAAGCTTGCCAGAAGCACCCTTTCTCTTCTCTGCTTTTTTTTATTACAAATAGTCCACAGAACCCATGGTGTGCCAATATCATTCTGATTTCTAGACTTACCAACACTATGTCTTTAGCATAATTATAACCATGTTTTTTCATGCCTCATTAATGTTCTGGTCCTTATGACCTTTGGCTTGTTTTTTATGTATATACATTACAACAAGACTCCTTATGTTACTTTCTTCTGTCACTTTGCATGTTAGTACCTCTTTCCTTTGTGATTCAAGCAACGATGTCTTTGTTCATATTAACTCAAGGCAAGAAAGTGGTGCACTGTTTGAAAGTGTAGATGTTCCTGACAGAACTCTTGCTCCCACATGGTTTATTTTGCCTTCAAACATTAGCACCCCAAGGCACATGTGGGATTGAGCCCTGGGAATGTGTATTTCCTTTTGAAGTTTGTTTGCATGGCTAATTCAGAACAGGGCGCAAAGTTAAGATTTTTGAGCACAGAAATAAGGACCCATTACCCTTCTTTTATCTTCGGCATCTCATCCATAGACACATACATTTTGTTTCCATAATTATTGCAAACTGTAAACTGTGTACATATTGACAGATTGATTTTTTACTAGGCTAATACAGAAAACTAATTTAGAGACTGATTTGCATCTACTTTTCTAGCCTATTATACAGAAAAAAGCCTCCTAAATAACAAAATTGGTAAAAACTTATATCAACTGAAGTAACATGCTAGTCGGTATATACAATATAGGTTAAATGAAAAAGACTGGCTGAAAAGATGTGACTCCTGTGACTTACATTTTTCTTTCAGCTGCAGTAGGTTAAATAACTGTATTTACAGTAGATGTTCACAGAAAAGAAACTGTCAGGATTCACAGCAAATACGATATGATCAGTCTCCTGTTGTCTTTATAATTTTTACTAAGCTCAGTTCAGTGATTAATTTGTGCTATCTATAGATATGGAACTCTTCATCTTCTCTTTCCACTAAATCGAATGAGTCAGTACTTCTGTGGATATATGCAGAACAATCACCTACTCGAATGGCAAAAATGAAAAAAACCAAAAAGTATTAAAATATGCTTTTATGCAAGCCTTCTATTTTTTTCCATTAAAATCTTGATTGGTAAAACTGATATTCATATTGTTAGTTATTAAAATAGACATTGCTCAGACATGGAAGCAATTACTCCCATTCAGTTGCTTATCTCTCCCCTGCAAAATATTTGCTATGATAAAATAGAAAGTGACTGTTGATCAGGACACTATGACTTCTAGTTCCATTACATCTGAAAGAACAGAGATGTTTAGAAATACAGATTTCAGTCCTAATTTATATGGAAAACCTCACTAGACCATAAGCTGGAACACCTAGGCAGGGGGGGGGTTTAATGTTTATAAATAATAAAGAGATCATACTAGATTTTTGCTTATTCAATTTTTTAGAAAAAAAATGGTATTTTGAGAATGGCTGTGGTTGTTACTTATCACTTCCATTTTGCAATTATGTTACTGATGTCACACAATACTGATTTTGGATATTACAAGGTTTTAAATGGAGTTTGGAGTCTCAAAATCTATATGCAGGCCTTTGCACAACCTAAACGTGAAGACTTTTAGACGAAAAAATAAGAATCAAGATTTCAGTGGTTCTTATATACATGAAATATCCTCATTAGTCTGATTGCCCATGGTATACTTAATAAGGAAGTTTTCAGCATAAATATTAATTTTTTATATACTTTGGGAAAAATAATCTCTAGCTCAGTTCTGCTTACTTCACTGGCATAATGAAAGCATAGATTTTACCCTGCATGTCGTCTCAGGGAAAAAAGAAAAAAAAAGAATAATAAAAGAAAGATAAAAGACAAAAAGCTTCTCTAAATGTTTTCCTGCTCCTTTTTCTGTCTGTGTTTGCACAGCTGATGTATTGAGGCCACTCAACTGGAGATATAAGAACAAAAGGCAACAACACTAATAATTGTACCAGCTGCTTGAAAGCTTCTCCTCAAAGTTCTGCTTAAGCTCCTTTTTTCCTTTGAGGGATCCTAAGTCTTGCTGCACTCTCAGTAGGGAGCAGTGTTTTTTTACTGATAAAGGAAACTGGTGCCTTAACCTTAGCTTTTGTTGCCATTTGGCTGCTCTCTTTTACAGTATTTTAGAACTGAAAAATAGTTTCAAGATCTTATGTGCCTCGTCTCCTTAAATTGACACCAGAAGAACCAGACAGCTCTGACAAAAAACACTATTTAATATTTTTTAATAGCAAATCAGGTGGAGAAGGAGCTCCTTTTATGAATATTTGTGGTCTTTACCCAAATGGAAGTGAAGAATATTTTTAAATTTAATTTTAAATTAAAATAATTGAACTCAGCTTGAGTCAACTTTCAAATTACCATTGTCACTTATGGGAGAATTAGGCATGTCCTCATCGACACTCTCTGTGGCATATTGTACTATATCATATCTTAAATGATGACACCAAACTGAGCAGGGAAGTAGACACTTTGGAAGGAAGAGTCATCCTGCAGGAAGACTGGTATAGGCTGGAAGAGTGGGCTAACAAGTACCTTATGAAGTTTAACAAGGACAAGTGCAAGATCTTGAACCTGGAAAAACATAATCCAGGCGTGCAACACAGGCTGGCATCTGTCCAGCTGGGAGCACCTCTGTGGAAAGAGACCTAGGGGTCCTGGTGGACAACAAGTTCAGTGCGAGTGAACAGTGTGCTGCTGCATCAAAGAAAGCCAACAGGATTGCTGGGTTGCATCAACAAGGGCATCTCCAGCAGAGATAAAGAAGTCATTGTCCCTCTCAATTCAGCACTTGTCAGGCCACACCTGGAATACTGTGTTCAGTTTTGGTCTCCACCCTACAAAAAAGATGTGGATCGGCTGGAGAAGGTCCAGAGAAGGGTCACAAAGATGATCAAAGGACTGGGAAGACTACCATATGAGGAAGGGCTGAGAGAATTGGGATTGTGCAGCCTTGAGAAAAGAGGCTTAGGGAGACCTTATGCCACGTTCCAGTATTTAAAGGATGGCTACAAAGAAGATGGAGACTCCCTTTTTGCAGGGAGTAACATGGAAAAGACATGGGGTAATGGGTACAAGTTACTGATCGAACACAAGAGGAAAATGTTTCACAATGAGAACAGTCAGCCATTGGAACAACCTCCCCAGGGAAGTGGTGGATTCCCCAGCATTGGGCAGTTTTAAGACTTGGTGGGTCAGGAGCGTGCTGGGCCATCTTGTCTAGATCATGCTTTTTCCAAAAAACGTTGGACCAGATGATCCTGGAGAACACTTCCATGTGGTAGTCTGTGATAGTATTACTCTATGATACATTCACACTATCTGCCTGCTCCTCAAAATAAGCTGCTGTCCTACAACCTGCCTGTAATCACTTCATGTAAACTACTTAAAACAATTTAAAATACTGATTTTCCTGGCTTTATGTTTTTATTCTGGAATCTTGGGATCTTGCTCCAAGTCACACTTGTTTTAAAGATACTTAGGTAGTTCAAAATGTAACTGGGGACTCTAAGATCTCTAAAGCACAGAAATGTGTAGGCTCTTCTCAATAGCAAATTCATTCCCTGGAAGTGTTTAAGGCCAGGCTGGATGTGGCTTTGAGCAACCTGCTCTAGTGGGAGGTGTCCCTGCCCATGGCAGGGGGGTTGGAACTCCATGATCTTTAAGGTCCCTTCCAACTCTAATCATTCTATGATTCTATGATTCTGGATACCCAACCCCTTCAAAGATTTGCATCCTTTGATAATTATAGTTACAGACCCATCCCAGGCTTCTCTAACCAAAAGTCTGTTTAATTTGGACATATGAATTATTTCCTTAACTTCAAAACTGAATCTAATTTAAAACTCCAGGGAATTCTGACAGAACTCAAAAAAGAGTATTTGAATGAATGGAACTATGTGACTTTTTAGAAGGACAAAGAAAATATTGAATGTATTATTATTCATTAACAGGGTTTAATTTCATATTTAAAGAATAAAAGCAAAGCTTTTAATTTGACTCTCTTTTGCTAGTAACATTTTGAATTTTCAGTTCTAAGAAGTTCTATTGAAACATTTACTTCATGTTAGGTCAAGACCACAGTAGCTGGCTTTAAAGCACAGCAATCCTATTCCGTAAAGAATTCATAATTAGGATACTGTGATACCACGGACTTTTTAAGGAAACTGTAATTTACAAAGCAAATGGGTTCCAGCTGGCCCTGAGGACACATCTTGTCCCAAAAGTAAATACAAACTGACAGATTTTTTTTTTCTTTTTTTTTGCAGGGAAGTAGAACAGAAAGCTGCAATAAATAATAACATTTTTACTAAATAACTAATATTTACTAAATGTATTGTGATTATTAAATGATCCACCACCAAATACAATCTACAATGCCAGCGGCAATAAAGTCTCCTTATCATAAGTTCCTAAACTTTGAAAAGACTGGGCACACTTTGTTTTCCACAGTCTGCGAGTGCTCAGAGCAAACACAGATCTGGCCTGGAGAAGACAGCACCCAGTAACAATCTCCTGTTGGAGGAGGTTGTATCTACAGACTGAATACACCAAAAAGAGCATGAGGAATCACAGAGGGAAAGGAAGAAAGAGAGAAAGGGGGAAGGGAAGGGAAGGGAAGGGAAGGGAAGGGAGGGGAAGNGAAGGGAAGGGAAGGGAAGGGAAGGGAAGGGAAGGGAAGGGAAGGGAAGGGAAATGGGCAAGCTCTACCTTTCTGCAGCAAATGGTTAGGCACTCAGCTAGTGGGAAGCTGTGGTCTGTGTCAATAAAGAGAAGAGCTCTTTCTGCACTTTCTGTACTGAATAAGATAGTGACAGCTCAAGAAAAATAAATCAGGTGACATCCACACAGACTTGCACTTCTCTCAGTATCAAGGGAACTGCATTTTTTTCTAAATACAAAATGGAAGCATTTCAGTAGGCTTCCTGCTTTTCTGTAGTTTTTGTTCCCTCTGCACTTTACACATAAGTAAAGCCATTATTTTCTGTCTTGCCCCAAAGATTCACAATTCTACCTTTCAGGCCACACATGTAGTAACTCACACAACTTATTCCACATACACAAAAATAATACACTTTCAAAAATACTTTTAGCAGAGCAGGCTCAGCCTGTTCTCTCTTGCATGCCCTCAAGGAGACCATCCAGAAGGCACTCCCCAGGCCTGGATCCTTCCAGGCACTCCTCCTCAAATCCCTGCTGTTTTCTTTTTGTTTAACCCAGTCTTTAACCCTCCCTACTCCAAAATAACTCAAGAGAATCATCTCTCATTCCCTGTGGCCAATTTCTCTTGGGATAGCTCCCCAGGAGAAATAAGAAACTGCTGCACTCCCACGCACCACAGCAACCACCACAAACTCCACCACAGCTCAGTTTGTCTCACCACTGTGCACAAAAAAGGAGGAGGGAGGTGGCAAACCCTGTCTAGCACACCAGCCAGTTAACACAAAAAACTCTGTTCCATCTCCTCGTCTGTACCCAAATTAACTGTTCATGCACCCACACACGGAGGTGGATTAAGGAAGTGATCCCACTGCCAACTGATTCAGTAAAAGAAGAAAATGTAGGACAATTTCTCAGACTGACCTGTTCCCTGAGGTGGTTCATATAAATTGCTGTAATGAGCTCAAAGGGGAGAACAGTGCTGGGGAAAGAAAGGGTAAAGGGGAATAACAGGAAGGTTGGGACACAATCCCTACAATTATAATCGTGGGTCCAAGATCCTCAGCAAAACTTCAAGTTCCGAGGAACTTGAATATTGAAATAGTATTTGCACTGTTAAAAGACACTGAATGATAATTTTAAGGATCTACATTCTAGATCTAGGTGATAAACTCCTACCTAAGCTCATTTTACATTTTTAAATCCTTTAGTGAACTGGAGCATACATTCCTCCCAGAAATATTATTAAGTTACATATTAATTTTTTTTTTATTTTCCTGTGCTATAAAGAGGGGGAAATAACAGGACTCAACCATAAGAAAACAGGACTGAAAAAAATTAATGAATAATTATAAATATTTTTAAATTATTTACTACATACAAATAAGGATAGAAAAGTACCTTTGGTTCAGTTCAATGAAAAGACAGATATTATACACAGGAATATACGAAAAGATGTACAGAAACTGGCTTGTACATGTTGTCTTCAGGAATACAAAGCTACACAATATATATACTGCCTAAGATGCAGGATTTTTACTTTTCTTTGTCTTTACCTGTGAGCTCAGTCACAAGGAAAGAACAGATCAGTGACCAAAAAAAGACATATACTTGAATGGGTACACTGCTAGTTAAAGATCTTTTTAATTCATCAGCAGATTAATTACTCAGAAAACATACTGTTATTTATTGTTTCATGAAAATCCAACAAATATTGATTACTCTGTAGCGAAAAACTCAACATCATCATTATTACAATGGAGTTTTGATTAACATTTGCTAATATGTTCACCTTTCACTGTTGCTTTTCACTTTCTTACCTCTTGGGTTCTTTCACTGCAGTGATACAATTAGTTTTGATTTATTTTATGACATACAGTTTCTCTAGCTCTGCCTTTTGGATTTGGATATTAGATCTGCAAATTCCTCTTCCTACAATGGCACACATGGATCACAGAAATACAGCTTGAAATTTGTGTGAATTATGCAGTTTTCTTTTTTCTTATTCTTGGGGCTATTATTTCCTATTCAAATCAGTAGAATTCTCACCTCCTACTTTATTCATCTCATAAACACACACTAAAATACACACTATGATGGGACCAAAGTCTAAGCTGGTGAACTAGCTTGCTTTATAGCTCCAGACCTCAGAGTAGGAATTGGTCTACAAATGGAAGACAGCAATGATTTCCACTAAGCCCCTATAGTAGCAACTGACAGTATATTTGATTTATATAGGCTACAAAATTAAGTTTATATATACACAGAGGAGGAAATTATGTAATGGATTTTCACAGCTGCTCTCTAGTCTTAACTGAAAGGTATGGCTACGTAACTCAGAAGAGCTGTCATTCTTTTTGGTATTTTAAAATCAGGATTCTGGTTTTCATGTGCACAGTCTTTATGCATGTGAGATCCGATTCTTTGTGACAGCAACACATGTAACTGTGACCTTAAAAAAGGGCAGCCTATGAGAACAGCTTAAAATGTCACTAAATTCTGAGCTCATGGTTTGGATCTCAAAAAAACAAGGCTCACAGATGGATATAAAATAAACAGAATTCTCCCAAGCTACAAAAAACAGAGTAATGATAACATTAATATTGATTGCTATAAACAACCAGAAAGATTAGGCTATTTCCAGGTTTTAATGAAGAAAGGATGCTAATACAGACCTCAGAATTCCAGAAAATGTGAATAATTTTTTATTTATAGGTATGGACACATGTAAGATTTAATGCTGGCTTTAATATATATATATATACATACATAAATACACACACACACACACTTTGATATAATACTACCTTTTATATATAGTACTATTATAGTGTATGATACTACCTTGTCAGGAAAGAGAACATTAGGAGGTGGCACTGTAGATCAAATTTTGGTCATTCTAATACTCACAGAGTAAATGGATCTCTCTCCCTGTTGTAGGGGTGTTTACACTTGTATGGGAAGAACATTCCCTTTTGAATGCACTGCTTTTGAAGAAGAGTTTCATACTACAGATTCTTCTTTAACTTGTATCAATGCCTTAGTAATCAGAGGTATGAGTATTACGACTCCCAGATTCTTTAGTGGAGATACTGCTGCTGCTGCAAAGAGCCCCTATCTGAATCACTCGATAGTAGAAGTTCTCTGGTTACTGAATGAGACAATTCTAAGAAAATAGCACAGACTAAACCCACTGATGGACCTCAGTCAAAATAAACCCATCTCACATCCAAGAAGATCATAAGCCCACCAGTGGAATCCATATAGATAACACCAAGAACAACTAAAGCAATGTGGTTTTGGTGAGTAAGGTCTGTAAACTATGTACATGATTCAGCTTACAGATTCAAGTTTCCTGTCACATCAGTGGCATTATGCACACACTTAAAATTAAGTATCTTCATCTGGGTTTTAGACTTCATTGGATAAAAACTGAATTTTGAGTTCACTATGGTCCATACTATCTAAAAGAAAAACATCTCATGTTTTTCTGAAATACCACCCCAATCTTTTTGCAATGTTAAACTGATGGAAAAAACATGATAGGACAAATTAAAGCTTATGGGGGGAAAAAAAATTAAAACATTTCAGCAGTAGTTCCAGTGTATCCACCAATGGCAATTATTTTCAGTAACCAGCTATAATTTAGTTAAACTGGCCTCTGCAACTGAAGGCCCACAACCAGTAATTACTAATTCTCTTCTTTTTCTATAATACTGCCACAAATCAATCTTCTTGTTTGTGGGTAGAACTACCTTCTCTTCTAGAAATAGCATATTAACTAGCTTTCACTCTCTAAAGGTACATTTTGTAAGGATACAAAAACATGGAACAAAGCCACCTTTTCAATAACCAAATTAATTTAAACTAATTGAATAAAAGTCTTTGGAAAGAAATCTCTCCCTATCAACTGTGCCCTTGCAGTAGATTCCTCTACTCTCTTCCTGCTTTCTGGCCTAGCAGTTCTTTCTGTCTTAAGGAGCTGCATAATGTCTGTGCAGTCTTCTCTGCATTTTTGAGAAAATCAAACTGCTTTCACAAAATCACATTTAGGGTTTAGCTTATGAGTTTCTATTCACTGCAAACAAACCACTTTACTTCTCTCAGGAGTTCCACTCTCTACCTATACTACAGATTTCCTGTTTTATTGTTCTCCCTTTTTGAGTCTTCCGCTTTCAGCCTCAGAGATCCTCCTGGCTGCCAGGTTAGGGCACAGAACACAATCAGGTGCCATGGAAGGCAAGAACAGCATTACCATCCTTCAAAGGATTCTACTTGACTCAAAGTCAACAGTGTAAAGATGAAGCTTCCCCTCCACCATACAAACACATCCTTTTCAACAAAACATGATATATACCATTTACAAAACATACATATTAAAAATGAAAAAGAAGAAGAACTATTGTAAGCCTGTAATAAGGCTTTTCCTGGTAAATGGGATGCTTTATTTCTGACAGTAAGACAATGTGATTAAAAACAGCCTTTCTGACTTTCCTTTGCCACTTTCTGAAAAAAAAGACTGTGCAAGAGAAGTACAGCTTTACTTTAATTACAGGTTCAAGGTTTCAAATACATTTAAATTAAAAATAAAAATATTACATTTGCTAAACTTAACAAATCCCCTTATCTTTACACATCTGTGAACATCTGTAATTGCTCTTAATCATACCTTTAGGGTGAACAGGGTGAATAATCATACTTTTAGACATCTCATGATTTTGCCTTTTAGCAATACAATATAGAAGAGTAGAAGATCATCTGCATTTTCAAACTGAAACCTACTATTAGCACATGCAAATTTTTAAGACGAGTCTTCAGAAGGGAAGACTACTAAAATTTCACTGATGTTATATTGTATCCAACATTGTATACTGCATGGAAGATACTTTACTACCTGTTGTATATATAGTATCAACATGGGAGTAACATTGAATCTCCTGTTCTTTTGTTCTAGCTCTAGAAATAGAAGAGCCTCAGGAGTTACAAATTTTTTTTTTTTCATTTTAGTATTGCCACAGGGAAGAGAGGAGATGAGAAAAGAAAGAGGAAATATACATGAAAGACAAAATTAGGGATAAAGAAAATGTGGAAGAAGAAAACAGTGGGTTAGGAGATCCAGAAAAAACAGAGTAAATGGAAGTAACAAGCTTTAAATTGTAACTTCCCGTTCCAAAAATTTATTTGCCCTTTAGTAGCAATGTGAATTCTTTTGGCCCATTAACTTTATTACATATTATAATCATCAATGTTTTAATTCTTCATTTTAAAATCAATCAGTGTAATCTCAGATGCCCTGAATACCCACAAAAGACTGTCAGATAAGACACAGGACTGGCAGAGGATTCTTGCCCTTCTTGAGCTTTAAGCTGGAGGCCTGTCTGGTCTAGCCTTGCCTGAGATATCCCAGGGCACATCCCTCATCATTATGGTTCAGGCTGTTGGTACACCCTGTGATATGAGGAATTGTGTTACCCCACCAAGAACCCCAGGGAAAGGACACAACAAGGGTACAAATCTGCATCACACACTGTAATGCTTTTTCCTGCTACCGCAATGTACCAAAGTCAGTCTATGTGTGCATGCAGAGTGGGTGGAGGTCCAGACAGTTCCTGAGATCTGGGCCCAAAGTTTATGGATTTATTACTTAACTCCCATTGAAAACTTTAACCAGAAGTGACAACTGTGTAGAATATACAAGCAAGGTACATACCTCCCTGGCTAACCCTTTGAAATTACAGCTCCTTTACATTGCAAAAGATCCCTATTTTCCTAGCATTAACCGTGACTTGATCCATTATATCGCCTTCCTTCTTTTTCCAGTTCTCATTCAAGTTTATTTAGCTCCCATCTAAATACATCTGCAGTGCCTTTTGGGGTCAGTTTTAATCCAGTGATGAGCACTGCCATTTTCTAACAATGATGAGGCATTTTAGAGAACTCAGTATCTCAACAGAACAGTCTCTTACTAAAAAGTTATATCAGTGACAGCACACCTACTCAAATTGAACTCTGAAAAATAATGTTGTATAGACTTTACATGGAGCACAGAATTTAATCCGTACTAAATTAACACTTCCCATCTCCTTCCTGAAAAAATGTTCTCAGTTCCCCAGCAGTTTTTTCTTCCATGCATCCTTACTGTTATGAAATTTTGTTCATATTTTTCCTTATCTTTGTTTACATTACAATCTCAGTAGTTCTTCTTGATATTTAAAGTTTTCTTGCAGCTTAATCCTGATGATATCCTAAAACATCAGCCTTGATTACTGCACAGCTGTGACACATACAAATGAAACTGCATTCTTGGATGAAGTCCAGTTAGTTAAAATAGAGAACTATTTTTCTTTGCCTCTGCCCACTTTTCACCACCACCACTCTCCATGGTGCAGTTAGATAGTTCACATCTGAATTTAGCCATTCAGAGTCTGCTTCAGCCTCTATAAGCTCATCACCAATATTCTGACTATGCAATCTCACCATCCACTTAGGCTTAATTTTCCCAAACCATGGCCTTTCATCTAGACACCTTGTGGGTGGAAATACTTTCTTCATTTTCTAATATCTGTATTGATTCTGGCTTGTTATTACTGTAATACAACTGATCTATGTAAATATAAAACTAAATTTTAAAACCAGAAAATATCTGGACCAGCTGCCACAAGTTTGATTCATTGAGAAAATACAAGAATATAATGGTTTACTCACTGTACAAGCTCAAATGATGCAGTACTACTTTCCTTTCAAGACACGGACTCTTGCTATTATTAAATTAACGTGGAGCATGTGCTAGAATCCTTTTCAGGAAGCATGGTGGGAGGACAAGGAAAAAGAAGGTGGCCCTAAATGAAAACCATGTTGTGGATATAGAGCAAAAGCCATGCACAACATACAAACAAAGAAAAGGCATCCTGTCAGTGGGCCTTCATTCTGTAGAGGCAGAGAGCAGGGCAGGCAGGCAGAGGGAACAGCCTGGGAACTTTTGTATGCAACAGAGGCCTTCCCACATGATAATTAGAATACTGGGTAGAAACAGAATCAGACAATAATGTAAATAGGAAGGGATCTCTGAAGGTTGTTGAACAAAAGTTGTGGATGTCCCATCACTGGAAATGTTCACAGTCAGGCTGAACAGGACCTTGAGCAACCTGAAAGATGTACCTGCCCAAGGCAGGGTGGCTGGACTAGATAATTTTCGAAGGTTCCTTCGAAGTTAAATCATTCTGGGATTCTACGATTCTAAATTAAGACCAATAGGAAAATGCAAGGAAAAATATTTCTATATGTACAGACACAATGAAAAGTCGCTGTCTTTGGTTTAGACACCTTGAATATTTATAACCATTAATCAATATACTGATTCCAACCTCGGCATCTCTTCAATTTTCTTAACAAAAAGTCTAATTGACAAGGTATATCCCAATGGTTGAATATATAAAGAAAATATTATAAATTCATCACCTATAATTTTCATTCGTGACATATAATATCATTTTAAATAACATATAGGGAGTCAAATGGCTTTCATAAAAATTTTCCCTATGGACAAATTTTCCAAAGCCAGTCCCAGCATTGGTCGGCAACTCCCTCTGCTGGACTAAAGCAGAACGTGCCTGTCACACAAATGTCATTTTTTATTAATTCAAGTTTTGTTTACTTCCTCCCCCCTACCCTTCCCCTTTCAAATAGACACAGGGAACTTTTTCCTTTGTATGTTCTGAAGGGCCTCCAACACAGGAAATGCAAACTACCCAACTACATACTGGAGTGCAAGGCCTCTGTTTAACATCTGAGAATTCCTTTAAAAAACTTTAATTCTTTAATCCTCATTCAAGTACTCTTCAGTGATGCTTGGGCCAGCTGTAAAACTGGAAACAATCAAGCTAAATCTGTACAAGTCTGGGTATTTCTATTAGACTTCTACATGACTCAACAAACTGAAAGAGTCTATCAAGAATTTTTGTCAACCTATAAATTTTACTTATTCATAACATTAAACAGCTAAAAGTATACTCATGCATCAAATGATCATTAGTCACATATCATCACAACTTCCAGCTAATATCAAATACCAAACAAGTATTAAAAAAAATGAAAATCAAAAGAACTGCTACAACGCAACTAAATTAATCAGGCTAGATCTAAATATTTATGTCAGGTTTTCATATTATTTGCTTCTATTCATCAATCCGAAAAAGTTCATCTGTTGTTCACAAAGGAAAAGTTCTAAAATCCTGCAGCATTCAGGTTAAAGCTCAGTAGCAGAAGAAACCTTTTTAGCCTCCCTTACTGTGTACATTCAGCAACTGTTAAAAATACATTAATATCTACATATATATCTTCCCATTCCTTATTCATGTGTGAAAGAGATCTACTGAGAATCAGGATATTCATCATCTGAAAAATATTTGATACTGATATCCAATGAATTTTAAAAACTTTTCAGCTGTAATTTTTTTGTCATTGAAATGACTTCAGTACACAGGCTAATAGCTTTGTTGATGTTGATAGATGTTTTCTAAACAGTAACTTCTTTTTTTTTCCAATTTATTTCCAATACTAAATAGCTAGCATTACTGGGTGGCATGGATGAAGACTATTAACTGTGCCTTAGAAAATATTCCCTATGAGGAAAAAAAATAAATAACAAAACCCCATGACTTTTCTATAAAGTTTTTTCAAAGCAACAAGTTTGAAGATCTAAGTTCTTTACCTCAAAAATTAGGTAATCTAAACACAAGATACTAATTTTTATCAAAAAATTCTTACCAGCAGCATATTTTCAAAATTTTCTCTTACTCCTAGTCCTGGACAAATCAACAAAATATCTACACAAGAACAATTCAGTAGAGATATAACCAACTTTAAACTTAATGATTGTCCCAAATCCCATAGGCTTTCCAGAATCAGTAGCTGCTTTGAGTGTAGCTGTTGTTTTCTTGCAAACCCTCATAATGTGCAAAGCTTCTCCAGAAGCACTGACTAAAATCGAGAGACTGTAGGTTTTCCTGTTGAATATCAAAAAAACAACTAAATAAGTTCCACAAAAACTCTTTTCTGTGTATCTTAGATAAAAGCCCTTGACCTTGATTGGTTTTGGCATCTTGTGACTACTGCCTTTCGCTGCTCACCAATACTGACCTCACTGTATCTTTGCATTTTTCACGCCCACTCGTGTCTCTTATGTCCATGTGCTGAAAGGGACAGCAGCTTTTAAGGCACTTGGGCAGAGAACATCTTTTGATAAAATAGTACAGCACCCAGCATAACAAAATATCCTCAGTCATTACCTAGGTTTCTAGGAGTTAGGATGAAAATAACGATTGCTAGAAGTAGTATGTGAGATCAGTATTTAAAAAAAAAAAAAAAAAAAAATTGCTAAGAAAGAGATGAATTTTGTTATTTTGATTTCTTGCTACAAGTGTGTCGTTTCCCTGCCTCACACTTCTAGTGCTGAAGACGTGCTGTTCACTGTGTGTTCAAATTACATTATATCTAGACATTTTAGCTACCCCAGAACACCTTGCTTAAATGTCTATGTAGTGTTATAAAGACCACATACTACTATTTCACATGTACCTATCTACCTGCAGTAAGAGACCACACCCTAAAACCCGATGCATTTTGCAAAGGCAGTGAAAGCTCACCATCCCCAGGAGGACTTCTAGCAAGGTGGGCAGCAGCTCAAAGCAGCAAAGTAACAGTGATAATAAAACTGACGTAAAACTGTGACAAAACAGTTGTCAATCTTGTCCTTTCAGGAGACCCAGAACGTCTGGTTTGCTGCTGCTGTTCCTGTGAGGGGAAGAGGAGGAAAAGAGGAGAGTGTACAAACCACACAATGAGGCCATGACCAGCTGTGACCTTCAGCCTTCCACTAACCAAGAGCAGAAAGACTCAAAGGCTTCTCTCTTCCAGCCATAACTCCATTCTTCTTCCTACCAATTCAGCCATCGACTCATGGCAAAATTCATTCCATTCTTAAGGCAGAAAAACCTTAAGCCAGCTCTGCATCCATATTTAATGTTAACACTGTAAGATTACAGCTACTAACAACAGTGGAAGTCATCACATGCATGGTGTTTTCTACGATTCCACAACTACAGCATGCCTGACTTTTTATGCATACTGTTTAAATCTGGATGAGAACTGAAAGAGAGAAATCAGACAGGAATGAAAGACTCAGAAACAGCAGGGAATCCCAAATTATTTGCACATGATTATTTGGACTCCAGCTGTGTCTGGACCATATCCAAATTACAACCTAATCCTATAAAGACTGAAGCAAATAGCCATTTTAGAACTCTATATCCTTAACTTTGAGACTGTGTGTATAAATGTTCATAGGTCTTAGCTTAGCTTTGATGTTCCTTAATAGATGGACCAGTGTCTTTTCATTTATCTTCACACCAAGAATACTGCAACTTCATGAAGAAATCAAAATCCAATAAAATTAAATAAGAAATAGGGCTAGATATCAGCAAGCACCAGCCTCTAGGAAACAAGAAAAAAAAAAAAAGACACAAACAAACAAAAAACAAGGTGAAAAGGTCTTACACAGGTTAATTTTTAACTGATTCTTTCTTTTAAGAAACTCCCTTTTATCTTAATTCTTTCATGTCTATTTTACGAACTTAATGCCATTGTTACTACAAAGGTATTTATAACTTTTGCTTGGAAATGTAAATATGAGCTTTTTTTGAAGTGCTGAATCAAGAAATGCACCTTACACAGATACATCTTTTCTGTTGTTGTACTTAAAAAAAAGGAGAGACTGATCAAGAGGCAGGCTCTCAGGAGAGGTACTCAGTCTGCGTGGCAGTGTTGCTCTATAATTATTCTAATTGGCTCAAGATTTCTTTATTAATGTTTCCATGGAAATCCTGGCTGTAATAGCTGCTTGCAAATGGAGTCTATTTTTGGTGGCTTAAAAGTATCAGGATGTCTCTTAAACTTGTAGTTGTGCGTTGTGCCTTTCTTTGTTTTAAGGAAACTAAAAAACAGCTGCTGCAGATTTTGAAACAGGCCGGAGTGAAGGTGACAGAGAAAAACAGGGAGGAAGCCAACGAAATACAGAGAACCAGGTGAGAAACCTAAAGCAAGCCCACCAGCTCTGCTTCCCCCCAGAGTCCTTCATGATGTGGCGAACTGTTTTATTCTCTGACATTTCATGGAAATTTATTTACTCCTGGGCCAACAGATAATCCACCAACATCTAAAATGTGGTCCACCACCATCTTTACTTTTGATAAGCCATAAAAATCTACTGATTGTAGCCTCAGCGCTCAAAAGGGAGGGAAGTACCCAGCTGCTGCATGTGTCAGTTTCTAGATGAAATCTAGTACTTCTGTAATTAAAAACCTTAAGCAAATCTAGGGAAGATATCGATGCTTCCCCAGATTCTAGGGAACATGTTCACTCTGTTTACCTTCATTTCAGTCACTGAATGAGTTTAAACATGGATTAAGAAATGGAATTACCTTGTTCCACCTTGCTCCTGTTTTTGAAGTTTTCCCAATTGCTCGAAGCAAGATATTAGCAAAAGAAGTGGGGAGAAAACACAGCCTACGCCAGCAGCAAGCAGTGTCAAGGGTGTGAAATAGCCTGGTCATTGCTGAGGTACCAACCCACTGGTACCAGGGGCCTGCTGAGGGGCAAGCGTCCCTCAGACGACCCCAACAGGGGATTTTGTGGCCCCACTGCCTGCAGTGGGGACCAGGGCAGCGGATCCTTAAGGGCCAGGAGCGGCTGAGAGGATTGCCTCCCTCGCCCTGCGACGTGCTCCCCTCAGGGGCTGCCACAGCAGAGGCTGAGCCTGCCACACTCGGGACGGCCCTTCCCGCAGAAAGAGGGGCGGCGGGCAGCAGCTGGCGGGGGGTCCTGAGCTGGGAAGGGAAGTGGCATCATAGAATCATAGAATCATCCAGGCCANTCATGTCCCTCCTCTGGACCTGCTCCATCAGGTCCATGTCCTTCCTATATTGAGGGCTCCAGCCCTGCACACAGTGCTCCAGGTGGGGTCTCACCAGAGCAAAGTGGCAGAATCACCTCTCTGGATCTGCACTGGTGGGGTCTGTCGTCTACACCTTGTAGGAGCCAAGGAGGTTGTGGCAGCTAAAGTCAGCCTGGGCGAAAGGGGGCTGACGGATGCCATGGTGGCGGCGGGCAGTCACGTAGCAACAGGGTCAGTGGCCTAGAGCTGCCCGGGCCGAGAGGCCAGTGGAGCTGCCTCCCACTAGAGCAGGTTGCTCAAAGCCCCATCCAGCCTGGCCTTAAACACTTCAAGGGATGGGGCAGCCACAGCTTCTCTGGGGCAACCTGTTCCACCCTCACTGAGAAAAATTTCTTCCTGATACCTAATCTAAATCTCCCCTCTTCCAGTTTGAAGCCATTACCCCTCATCCTGTCACTTCATGCCCATGTAAAAAGTCCCTCTGCAGCTTTCTTGTGGGCTCCCTTCAGATACTGGAAGATTGCTTCTATATATACACACATCCATATATACACATACACATATATAGATACATAAATACTTATTTAATTAAAACTTTGAATTCATCTTTAGGCGGGGCTGTGTGTGTTCTAATTACTGTCTTTAGCTCAGTAGCTATAAAGAATTGCGCGTTTATCCCCCCCCT
>VXBW01005187.1:0-35640 GCA_013400375.1 Thinocorus orbignyianus | reverse complement strand
GGGGGAAGAGGCCCCGCCGAGCCAGGGGCGTCCCCAGCGGCTGCGGCCCGAGTGAGGGCTGCTTGAGGCCTGGGGGGCGGAGTTGCGCCTCCTGTGAGGGGTGAAGTCGTGCGGCCTTTGTAAAACACTCTAGAGCGCGCTGGATTTTTAAATGTGCCTAATTAATTTTCTTAAGGTCCCCGAAAGCGTGCGTTCGGTCGGTGTGTTCACTTCATGGGCTGGTTGAAGCTCTGTTATTGAAGCTGAATTAAGGAATAAGGCTGAAGTATGGTTTGAAGGTTTGCTTGACGTAACAAGGCCACCCTTAGCATGAGTATGAGTGAACAAATACTGTCCGGTTTTGTTTTTCTAACTTAGCTGACCAGAAACAGGGGCCTACCCCACTGCAGGGGTATGATGAGTAGCAAGACAGCTGTTTTTAGACACGTATGCATGAAATCTTGGAGAGGGAACTTATCTCTGAAGAACAAGGGGGTTCCAAGAGAGTGGTAGGGTATGGTAATGAATTCTTGGAAAATAATATGTTAATTAGTTCCCCAAAACAGCATGACTATGTATGTACAACATGCACATGTATTGTTAAACTAACTTTACCTGGCATGCACATTTGGAGGAGCGATCCCCTGTGCGTCACCCCGACTATTGAGTCCTGATTTTGCCTTTCACGGCATCAAAGCTGTTTGTGTTTCCCCTGTAATTCAGAGCTAAACAAAGTGTTTAGAGGAGGATGAGATGAGGATAAAAAATGATTTTGTTTTTCAAGCTAGCTCTTGGATTGTTATAATTAACTTTGACCTCTTTTTTTTTGTTTTTTCCAAAAGAACCTTATGGTGTTTGCCTGCTGAGATGGCGACAAGTATATGGAATTACAAAGGCCTGGTTGGCTTCTCAGCAGCTGTCTTTGAGTCACCTGTGATTAGTCCCAGCAGTCATAGATTGGGTCCTCAGGCAGTTCAGCTAGCTAAATGGTTCTGCCTCCAGCCTGGCTGAAAATAGTCTTTGATGGCATTTGTGTTGCCCTTTTATAAAAGCCAGGTACTCCATAACATCATCCTGACTCAGAAACAAGACTTCCTCGGTTGAGTGATGCCATGGTTGGCAGTATTGCTAACATTGTGGCTGTTAATTTGTCAAAGGACCTCAGGGTAATAGCAAAACATCATTATCATAATTTCTGGAAGTAGTAAATTGCCAGTGAGAAGTTCTGTTTTCCTACAATGCCCAGATAGATTTCCATATTGCAGGGAACAAAAGGGAAAAAAAATCACATGTTTGGCGAATATTCCTAATAGTTTGAAAGGGAGGTTTAATCAAAGAGTAACGTATCCCAAGCTCTTGTTTTATTTTCTACTTTGATAAAAGGTAGTCAGAGGGCTCGAGAAAAAGGACAGAAGTCTTTCTGTTGTAAAACACACTCTTTTTGCCATGATGCAGTGGTTGGGTACAGTGAAACTTAGAACATCGCGTCCTGCAACTGAGAACTAAACTTCAGCTTTGTAAAAAACAGTCAGTGACAACTAAGTGAAATGTCTCAAACTCGATATCAAGTATTTATTTTTAAACACTGACAGACAACAGTCCTCCAGCGTCAGCCCACACCATGGATGCGGATGCCCTACAGAAGCTTATTCATTTGCTCCAGGCCACAGATGATCCATTAATTCAAGAGCAAGCTTTAATCACTCTCAGCAACAGTGCTGCCTTCTCTGTAAATCAAGTAAGTATTGTTCTGTGGAAAAACCCCAGTGTGTCAATACCAGTCAGTGTGGGAGGGGAGAGGTGCTGTTTTGCTGAAGAAAGACACAGGGCTGAGAGCTGGGATAGCTTGTGTTCTAAAGTCCATTTTATGTCTATGCCTTAATTTCTGCTAGCCCAAATAATTAAGTTTTTAAAATAATATTATTAAATGTGTTTAATATTTCAGGACATAATCCGAAATTTGGATGGCCTCTCTGTTATTGGAGGAATGCTCTCAGATTGTGCTCCCAAAGTTAAAGAAAAAGCACTAAATGCACTTAATAATTTGAGTATGAATATTAAAAACCAAGAAGAGATACAGGTAAGTTTCTTAAAGGGAAAAATCAAAGTAACTGAGATACAGGAGATAGTACAGGGCTTTCAGCATGCAAGCCAGGATGCCAAAATGTTTTGTTGTTAGACATGTGAGCCAGCAGATCTGGATGATCTTTGCATCATAGGCCAAAAGGATAGCTTAAAAATGCACTGTGTCACTGGCACGCACTTTTTTTAAAAGACAGTCATGAAACTAGGCAGCTTGTGTTCAGCTTTCACCAAATGCTACTAATCAAAGATTGTGCTGTTAATAGTGAAATTATGTGAGGCAAGATGATTTCCAAAGATGTCTAGAACATCAGTATCAGTAGTGGTTGTTCAACAGGATGGAATTCAGACTGAACTTACTATGACTCCTGAGGTAAGGGGAGAACAGTAATTGATCCCCTGGGTTTGTACGACACCAATTTTTCAGGGTGGTACTTTTATTTTAAAAGAATAGCATATAAAAATGAGAAGTCAGAGATATCAGGAAGAAGTTCTTTCCTGTGAGGGTGGTGAGGCACTGGAACAGGTTGCCCAGGGAAGTTGTTGATGCCCCATCCTCGGAAGTGTTTAAGGCCAGGCTGGATGGGGATTTGAGCAACCTGCTCTGGGGAGAGGTGTCCCTGCCCATGGCAGGGGGGTTGGAACTTGATGATCTTTAAGGTCCCTTCCAACTCCAACCATTCTGTGATTCTATGAAGTCTTGCTGGTAAATATAGGAGATGTTATGGATGTGAAAGGACTAACCACCAAAAAATCATCTACTTTTGCCATTATCAGATTAACCAATAGATCAGGACGTGTCTGATGCAGATTTAAATATTTTTTACTACTTTTTTCATTAGCTTGATTAAAAAGGTGGTTTGACTGTAGATGGTAGTTTGCAACATCTTCAGCACTGAGTAACTCCTTTTAAAGTAATGCTTGCCAACAGCAAATGTTTGTACAGGCACACAGGTAGAAACCTACTCCTTTGATAAAGGCAAAGTAATTTTTTTCTTAGTTAGGACTCCAAGATTCATTGTGTACTGTCATCTAGAAGAAAATTTGGTAAAACGTTAATGTCAGTTGTCATCGCTGTTACTGCGGGGAATGGGCCACAATGTTGGAAGAAAGGATTTCACTCCAGGACTTGACCTTACCTTGTTCTCAACATTTGACAGTGTTGGTTGCTGTAAGTGATTTCTTTAAAAATAACTCCTTAAAGGAAATGTGCCACTTCTGAGATGGAGTCAAAGCAGTTTGGGTTTTCAGAGCAATTTATGCTTCAGGAACATTAGTGAGTATAACTCTGTAACGTCTGCTTCTATCATGCCAATAGAATGTTTAAATATATTAAAACAAAAAAGTAAAAGAACGTTGATCAGGTTATGTATTCAGCCAGCAGCGTGCAAGAGGAATTTATGCTACTGCAGCTGGACCACTGATACTATTTGTGAATGGAAAATCTGCTTGCATCATAAAAATTTCTTCTCTTTTTATCTCCTTCCCTTTTCCCCAGGTGTACATTACACAAGTTTGTAGGAGCATTGACTCAGCTCCCCTGAACTCTGATCTGCAGTTGGCTGCACTCCGATTGTTGACAAACATGTCTGTAACCAGTGACTACCACCATAAAATGATAAACTCAATTCCATGCTTTCTTCGTTTGCTTTCAGAAGGAATTGAAAGGACACAGGTACTGGGCAGGGTATTGTTACAAACCATTTATGAAGCTGCTTTACTTGCCTCCGTTTTACTGGTTTTGTACAATGGCTTAGACTGTGCTTAGAAAAATCAAATATTCCTGAATGATAACAGATAGTGCATAAAATCTATAAATTCTGAAAGACGAAAGGAACGGAATCTTGGTAATAGAACCATTGGGGTAGAGCTCTACTGAAGCAGTTCTGTGTGCACTACTGTTTTTCTATGACTTTGCTGTCAGAACTCCCAAATTCTTTTCTGCTCGCCAAACACTGCTACTGCATCACAGAGCAAGGAGAACCTGTGTGTGAAAGGCTTCATTTGTGCACAGATGTCTCTGGGGAAGCATGCCAAGCAGTGATCACCTAACTCATGGATTTCTCTTCACTTACGCTTATTACATCTCTTCCAAACCTAGTGACTGCAATGGGAAGTTGTGCTTATTTCTGGATTCTTGTAACACTGAAAGAAGAGAAAAGCTTCAAATATTTATTCGGGATGTCCCAGTACCATCAATATCAATGTTGCTCTATCAGATCAAAACCAGTTTTCCAAAACATACATTTCCACTAAACTTAGTAGACCTATTTCACTTAAGTACAATAAGTAACACTTGGCCTTTTCCTGTGTTTAGTTAAAAGACCAGTGTCACAAGGTCCAGGAAAGTACAAAGGTACTTATATATGCCTCTGATCACATTTTAAATACAGTACTTAACTATCCTCTCTATATTTAAAAATATTCCATATTTTGCCTACTGTGAGTTACTTGTAGATCTTGCCTTATTTTAATGTTTAAGTCAAGCTGAGTTTGCTTCTAAAATGTCTATACTTAGTACATACGTGCTGCTGGTGGCTCCATAAGGTCTGTTTTTTCCTCTACCAGAGGCTGAAGTGCACAACTGAAGGTGTCAGTTGACCCATTCTACCTTTTCCCCTCCAAGTCAACACTGGAGTTACTGATGCCCATTACTGCTGTACTTATTGGGCTTGGAGCTTGCAATTAACTTCTGTGCTCCTCATTTCAGATTCAAGTTTTGAAAGTACTTGTGAACTTATCTGCAAACCCAGACATGACCAGACATCTTCTCAGAGCTCAAGTAAGGTTCTTGTTGTCTCATTATATTTTCAGAGTTTATACATGTGTATGCATGTAGATATGTGCATGTATTAGAAGAATTTTAATGTATTAGAAGTATATATGCAGCTTCAGAGGGAAATTCCAGGGAGTACACGGTTAAAATCAGTACCCAGAAGTGTACATTCTTTCACAGGCTGGCTCTTTCCAGAGTGCATTGTAATAAAGATACTGCAGTGGCAGAGGGGGAGTCACAGCACATTTGCACTTGAAGACACTTGGTCACGTTGCCTGTGCACCATTCCACATAATCAGTGACAACTCACAGACGCCTGTTCTCACCTTCCCTTTCCACCAATGGAGTAGTACTATGAACTTTTGTATGTAATGTGTAAAGGGTACCCTGGTAAGTTTCAAAAACAAACCCAAAGCCCCATTTCCAGACATGCAATCAGCACAGACTGAAGACCAGGTACTATAGCTAACACACTGTACCTAGGAACCCAGTTCCACTGAAATCCCCACCCCTTTACTCCAACGCAGTCATAACACTCTTGTCCCTGAGTGCTGTAATTGCACTTTCCCTGCATGTTTACTTACGTCTTTGCAGAGGACTTTATCTGACATTTGCTGTTGCTGGCCCTGGCATACAGGTTCATTTCAGTCATATCCACAGGGTCAGGGGAATGGTGCTGCCACCTCCCCCCCAAAGGAAGTTTCTTAAAACATGCAGTGGCTTTTATTTCCGACCCACCTGCCATGAGCAAAGCCATCCTAGATGCTACCAGCTTTTCATTATTAAAACAAGGGTAGGGTAACTAAATAATTCAGTTCTCTGTTAAAAGTGTATCCCTTTCTAGTTTACCAGATGTACTAACATAAAAATATTCAGGTTACTGCAGAGGGCAAAAGCGATATTATTGAGAAGGAAAGCAGACTGTCTTCTAAATGGGAATTTTCCAGCCAGCCAAACTTTGGACACAGAAAGTACAGAGTATTTATTAGCCTGTGAAGCACAAGCCAATCTTTTCTAAAGGAGAAACATACATGCTGTGAAAGTTTCCAGCGTGCTTGCACAGCATATAGCTTAGGTATTCCATGGTGTTTCTGGTTTAGGTGGCTTAGATGCAGGGGTTTTTTTTTCTATTTTTTCAAAGTTAGATTTAGTTACATGTACTTACTGCTGGTGATTAAGTATGGATTATTTCTTGAATATCCTAGATGCCATCATTGCTGTTACTTTTTGACAACAGCATAAACAAAGATATTCTGCTCAGAGCCCTGGCGTTTGCAGCAAACTTGAAAAAGAATGTGAACAATGAAGATAGCACTGTTATTCGGGACCAATACAGCGAAGACTCAATTTTCTTTACACTCTGCAGGGACTCTGCCCCATTCGCTCAGAAACTGGCATCTTTGCTGCATCACCCTGATACAGAAGTGAAAGAGCAAGTTGTGAGAATATTAACACAATAGTGATTATTTAAAACAGACTGACTTGATGAAAATATGTAATCTTAGGAATGCTATGCTAAAAAAAAAAATAATAAGCAAACAATAAAACAACCAAAAGTTTCAGTCACCAATCCAGCATTAATTCAAAGTGAAATGGGATACATATAAATATCATATTAAAAGAACCTGAAGGAACTTTCACTGATGAATATGAAATATACTGGAAAACTCTTCATACAAAACCACAACTGCTGTACCTTCCTGAATGCTGCATCACAGAGAAAGTTAAAGTGTCAGGTGTAAAGACTAGAAACAAGTTTTCCACCTTGTACCATTTTTAAGAGACCTTTATTACCTAAACTGTTACCAGATGCTTCATCTTTCTAAGTAAATACACTCACTCTGCTCTTAATAAAATATTATTCTCTTCTCTTTCTGTAATTCAGTAGTTAGTTATTTATATTTGGTAGGTGACTTTGCAAATAGCTAAAACTGCAAGAAAAATGTGACCTTGAAAATAGAAGTTATTTATGCCCTGATCAATACGGGGGTAAAGCTACATGTATCTAATTTATCTGCGTTGGTAGTTTTAAGTCACCAGGAAAACAAGGCAGAAACAGAAGTTGGCCTGATTCCCAGTCAGAACCCTGACAAGGGCTGCACTGACAGTGAACTTCCCTTTCTCCTTCCCACTGCCCCAAAAACATGGTTCATTTTATAATAAGCAAGTTACGTTACAATCATTTCATGTTTTGCTACTTTTTGTAGATTTAGTTTTTTCTGCTTCTGTATTTAACAAAGAAAACCCAAACTAGGTCAGACACTAAGAATTTGCCAATTTCACCTTCCTCTCCTGACAAGAACTTAGACTAGTCTGTTGTAGGTATATCTGATATGTGTGTGTTTTCTTAAGCTCAGCAGCAGATGTGTCTAGATGTTCCTCTCCGTGTTCTTCAACCTCAAAATAAGTTTTTCAAATAGCATCTTTTTTGTAATTAAAGTTGATTTCTTACCCTGTGCTTTGATAGCTGGCAGGAAACAGTGACCATTGCCCCTTTTTTCTAAAAATACCTGCAAACGTGTTACAGTCTTGTCTCAGTCTTATTTTTCTGGTCTAGAAAGACCTATTTTTAAATGCTTTCTTCATAGACTAATGCTGTTGAGATGTTTGAAATCATGCAAGATGCTCCAAAGTGTTTTCATGCAGGGGCATCTGATTTTTTTTATTCCACATCCCAGATGAAATCTAATCAGCACCAAGCAAAGCGTGACTGTCACCGTTCTACATACAAATGCTGTGAGTTAATTGATCCAAACCCAAACATACACAATTACTGACCTTTAGTCTCTGATCCTTTTAAGTCAGTACTTCTCTGCTACGTGGCTGCTGTATTTTAGTTTCAGTCTTTCTCTGAAGTACAGAATTTTGCAGAATAGTCTCTTGATGATTTTGCAAACTCTAAAAACCCAAAACAACTTCAATTTTAACCGTGTCCTTCAACGTACTCAACATCCTGCAGCCTGCTGTCCTCCACAATGTTATGAATATGCATTATGTTATCCAAATTGTTATTCAAGCTGTTGTGTAAATATGAGGCCCAATAGAGACTTCATCTGAAATGCACTCCCAAAATCAACACTGAAAGACTGAGAGTAGTTTTAAACCAGTTTTGAGCAAGTTCTGGTGAACACCTCTAGACCCTACTAGAATTACCTTTTCAAATAAGGAAATCTTGTCATCTTCTGTTCCGGAATCCTCCCTCAGCACGAACTTCGACTAAACCAATCTTTGCCTCCTTGTGCTGTTCCTTGATGGTATTAAGATCTAAGACTTCTAGGACTTTCTGATACAAATTTTCAAAAGATAACTGTCAAAAGATTGCTAGTTTAATCCTAGCATGAAATCTCATTAGCTGGTTTTAATTAGTTGCCAGAAGTTCATTGCAGGGAAGTAACGGTGTGTCTCTTTTTTAATTATTTATCCACACGAAGCATGAACATAAAATGTAATGCATAGCAAGAGAAAATAAAATACACATATTCCATAGACCAAAAGAAATCATGAACCAAAAAAATGATTTGCCAATGAATTACAAAAGATAATAACAACCCTTTTTATCACCAACAATAGGCTTTAATTAGGCTGCAATTTAGCACTGCGATTTGATATAGATACATTTAGCTAAGTTTTACAATACTGAACAATGTTGTAGTCTCTCATTCAACTTGAAAATTATAGGGAAGCTAGGAGACAAAATACCACAGCCCTTGCTTAAGACCTTTCACTTTAAAAAACAAAACAGAAAAACAAAAAAACCTCAACAAACAACCCACCACCCCCCTTAATAATAGGCTGAGTCAATGCAAAGGCAAACACCATGAAGGGATTCTTCCATTCCACGTACTGCATTTGACAAGGAAGTTGTTGTAGACGCATTCAGGCCTAACTTAAAAATATTGACAAAACAATGAAAGTGTGCAGATACTCTGGCCAGCAGTAAGTTTGACACATCAGTGATAAAACATTAAATTATCTCTCTCTTTAAAAGGCACGTTTCTTTAGGTCATTGTAAAATCCAGCTTCTGTGGTTCAACGCGTGAAAATGTAGAAGCGTAACTATTTCACTGCGCTTGTGCTTGAACAACACAGCTGTATTGGAAGACTCCACTCCACAAAACACACAGTGAAGCTGTTGAGGTACAGGGCATAACCTGAAGATTAATGACTAACAAGTGGGAGATGACACTGTAACAATGACTAATTCAAGTCAGCCATTAACTCGAAGAATATGTCCCGTGCTGAGGTCATTATTGCTGGTGTAGGTACAATGAAGAGTTTTTAAAAAAAACAACAATAATTGATCAGTGGTGTACAGAATTGAAACTGCAAGTTATTCCCAGGCAATACCAGATATATATTAGCCAATTTTTAGATCACCTCTCAAAATTTATAAACAGCATTACTAGTAATATTCATCATGAAATCGGTATGCAAGTTTTAGTTCTGAAACTGACAAATCTGGCATCTAGAAATCCGATTCACTCCAAAAAATCTAGCTACATCATATTAATCTCTGTAACATTAGTAGCTAGTTCAAATCAAATCAGGCTTAAGAGGAACTGCTGTTTCATTATTCAAACCCATCATCTGTACTCAAGTCCCGTGATTCTCCATGGTTTAAGACAAAGAAGTCTTCTTTTTTCAAGCCGTATCGTTCAAGAGCTTCATTCAGTTTAACTGGAGGATCCAAGTAATACTGGAAAAATAAGAATAATATGAGGGGAAAATACACCATTGCAGCATTTGGGGGGAAGAAAGAATATCACTGCTCTAAACAAGAAAGAGCTTACATTTTAGACATTACCTAAAAAAGCATGAGGGTGTGCATATATTTGTCAAATGAAAACGGTTGGTTTCATTTTCAGTTTTTAAACGATAAGAATGCTGATATACAGTAACTAGAGTAACTAGCAAGGCACAACCTGTCATCCAAAAATTCAGCCTTCTTCAGCATATTGAACTAGATCCTTCGGAAGCAGAAACACAGTGAGAAGGGTTAGCAGCTCGGCAGGTGGCGCTTTCTCTTGTCTAGTAAAACAAAGTTGTCAATGGCATTGTTGGAAAACTAGTGCTGCTTCAGTGAGGTCCCCCTGAAGTTACTTCAACACATTCGTTCTAATTCAGAAAAGGCATCATCAGGGAGAAATCAGCCATTGTACCCAAGTTAAAGAAAACATGACATCACATGAGCGTAGAAACAGCATCAGGACTGTCTGGCGCAACTGATGCAAAGACAGAGCTGAAAACCAGCTGCCAGACAAACCGTGTCACAGCAGATGTAGATACTTCCCTTGCACTGTGTTTTGGTCACTGTTAAGGTACCTGGGTAACCTCCTTATTAGAACTGGGGACTTGGCAGGTGGGGTGGGAGGAGGAAGAATTAAAGAAAAAGACAAATGAAAAAATCAGCAACTCAGAATAACTGTTTTTCATATTCTTTCTGGTATTTAACTACTAATCAACTATCAAAGACACTATTTCATTTGTTTACTAGACACATTAATAAATACTGTATTGACCTATAAATATGCAATTCTTTCTGTCTCCGAGTGATGCATGGCTGAGTTTACTTTTATTATTACTGCACACGTGTCCCCATCTTTCACCTCCTCAGCTTTTGAATACCAGAAATCCTCCACATTTGTTTCAATAACTCGGTACTCACAAATCAATCTTAACCATGGAAATATTTTATCTAATTGGTTATGGAAAGCTAAGCATTGTTTTTAACTGCAGTACATAATTTTTTGTTCATTCAAAGTTGACATTTTAAGTACACATTCACAGATACCTCAGTTAAACTGCAGGAGCAAAGCTTCATTAATAACTGTGCACTCAGGAAACATGAACTCATGAACAGTGTTGAAATTTACCTCATTTGCTAAAGCAAAGGTCCCCCAGTGAATTGCTACAGACTTCTTCGCTTGAACATCAATGTGGATCCTTACTGCTTCTTCAGGATCCACATGCTGGTGCTTCATAAACCACCTACCAAAACACAAAGTAAATGTTTTAGTGTCACCTAATTCAGTGCAAGATTTCTTCTTTTACTTTCATTGGGTAAGGTGCAAAGAATCTTAATAAATAAATAAAATATATTCACCTAATTAAAAAAAAAATAATATGGAGCACCTATGTCTGAACAACATACAAAACACCCAAAATCAGCAAGCTGGAATATACCAATATACTCACAAGACAGCAGTTCCTGTATTTCACTCCTCTTTTCAAACTTTTTTTCTTAACCATGTTTTTAATAGTATAAGGGGATATTACTGTGGCCTTGAGACATTAAGGCCATAGATTTGAATCCATCCCTGAAAAAGTGTTGTGCACTGCGCACAGTAAGAAGTGTGTGCTTCAGAAGACAGCCTAAGGGAACACTTGGCAAAGCAGAAGAGAGGACCTGGCAATGCTTGAAAGATACTGGATTTTTATCACATTATTCTGATTCCTGTCTTCCTTCCCCAGCCTATACATGCTCTGCTTTCAACACTATATGAGTGTTATCACCTAAAAGTTTAGATACCCTGTCACAAGCAGGATACAGATGCTTAAACAAACAGATCTTTTACACTCTCTAAAGGATTCATCCTTATCTCCAGAGAAGTTGCCAAAACAGCGTAAGGATCAAAGAAAGAGAAAAATGCTGCAAATTGCATGCATCTAAACAGGCTGGATTAAGTGATGTTACTTAAAAGAAAAAGCCACAAAGTAATTCCACATTTTTACTCAACATTTTTCATGGAAGAAGGTCAACTGATTCATCCTTTCTGTGCTTAGGACTGAAGAAAAAACCCCTCTAAGAATACCACAGATACACAAGCAACTATCCTAGATATTTCAGCTGCATTGTTTGATTGCCTACTTTTTTTTTTTGTCATTCAGCAATTTCCTTCTTTTGCCTATATGTTCTATTGTAAAACCTTAATATGAGTGTGCCTCTTAGTATGAGTTTTCACAAATACACTTGAAAGCGTGTTTTGTTGTCACCAGTATATAATTTCACTTTGGTATTTTGATCAAACTTTGATTTTCATACCTTGGTTCGTAAGCTCCAATGGGGATGGCTGCAAGATCAAAAGGCCCAAATCTTTTACCGATTTGTTCAAAAGCAACACAATATCCGGTATCTCCTGAAAAGAAAAACCTATTCCAAGGTCCCAAGACAGACCAGCTGCCCCAAAGAACCTTGTTATCATCTGTCACAGTCCGTTTGCACCAATGTTGAGAAGGGGTGAAGACAAAAGTTACGGCATCATGACCAGGGACACAGTTCTCTTCCCACCAATCCAGTTCAATCACATTCTCACAACCGCATCTCTGCATCCAGCCCAAGAGCCCCAGAGGCACAAACCAGCGCAGCTCGCTCCCAAAGCGTTGATTTAAACTCGTTACGGTGTTGTAGTCCAAATGATCGTAATGGGTGTGGCTGATCACAACTGCATCGATTCTGGGGAGCTGCTCTACTGTGCACGGGGGTCCTCGAAAGCGCTTGGGACCGATCAGCTGAATTGGGGAAGCTCGCTGGCTGAAGACGGGGTCCGTAAGAAATATAAGTTCATCCATTTCCACCAGAACAGTGGCATGTCCCAACCACGTGACTCGCATACCAGGTCCCGTCTTCCCAGCAAGTTCCGGATTTTGAACAAAGTAAGGTTTTAACACTGGAAGCTCTTTATCCAGTTCCTAGCAAAAAGAACACAATGTGTATGAGAGATTTCAAGAGAGAAGAAGGGAGAACTCAAGAGTAATCCACCAGGCCAGGAGATCTGCTAATAAAAAAAGAGAAACTGTAAGCATTTGCAGTGGAAGGATTGCAAGGCACTAACAACATCTCAGGAAAGGCTTTGCAACCAATTGGCCTTCACAACTTGGAAAAGTGTGTATGTGTGTGTATACATATATACGCACACATTGTTACTGTAACAAATGTTCAAATTTAGCTTGCATGATTAAACGATGCATCCCCTAAGTTCTACCACAGACAAGTCACAAACCCAGGGATGAAAGAGAATGCAACGTTCCCAACAGCGTTCTGCAAAAGCTCTGTTGTATTAGTGTTTAGCAGATGCTCTCTCTCCGTTAGGTACGGAAGCAGCACATGGAGGTTAACTTCCCTTGGCTTATATTAGCTTTTACCATTCTCTCTTTCCATCCCACCAATAATTCAGTGAACACTCATAAAACACAAATGAAAACTCATATTGAATTTTTAAGATGGTCCTTTAGGCACTTAGCTATGACTCATGATGTTTTATTGAAGCCTTCTAGGTAATTAAAGTTTAATCATTACTGAATAAATCACTGTATGATCTCCCCACATGTTCAGAATGCAGTCCTGTGAATTACTTAAATCAATGTAAAACCATATTCCTGTGTACAAAGTTACAGAAAACTTCCCCCACCTGCCCTGTTGTTCCAGCCTCAATCCTTAGGCAGTCCCCACTTAAGTGTGGCAGGTCAGACAACTGATCCAGCTGGACATTAATCCAGAGGAAGAAAACAGCTTTCAGCTCAATCAGCTTCCAAATTTGACTCTATGTTCAGCCTTGAGGGGACAGTTGGCACAAAGGAAGCCATGGCTGTACATTATCTATCAAAACTCATCCTCAAACCACTGCTCATTCTCTCATTTTGAACGGGAGCTACATTCTTCACTGCCTTTTGGTTGAGATGCTTATGCAGCTTTATTTCTAATAAGTAAAGAGTTTTCCTGCTAAAAAACCCAACCAAACAACAAGTCGTCTCAGGGCTCCTGACCAACATGGCCAAGGTTGTCCTCACAAACAGTTCTGGTCTGAACTCCTCACATGGCTTGAGAAGAATTTCCCTGTTAGGCACCTTCTACAGACTCCTGACTCTTCTCTCCCTGGTAATCACAGATGCCTCAGCATTTCTGGTTCCTAGTCCAAGTCTTCCCATCAAGGTTGACTTGATGGGTCCAGGACAGCAGATTAATGTTACTGGTGAGCTTATTCAGAGTTAACCTCCTGCTCCCTTAAAAGCCCAGTTGATGCTGTGACAGTTTAGGAGTCCAGTATTCCCCTTGGTAAATCAGTCCTGACAGTTTCAGGGAAGTTACTTTCTCCACAATATTTTATTGATTTGGAGGGCATATGTTTGGAAAAAACAAACACAATGTCCCTCATTTCCCTGCAATCCTACTGTAAGTAATGAAATATTCATGAAATTGCTTTTTCCGAGAGCTAATGGATAAAACATGTCTACCGAAGAAGTTTCATTACTGTCTCCGGGAATGAGAAGTAGATAATCTCATATTCAGCTTTGCAGAAGGTTATTACAATACAATCATTTAATTTATACAAGAAAAAACGAAGTATGACTGAGATAAATTGCTGCTTCTCCAGGAAAGAAACATCTATCTCTATTTCATTCTAAATACAAGGGGACAGCTGACAGGAGAAATCTGAGTTGCAAAGAGTGTAATATTGTGACACTTCAATTAAAAGAGTGGAAAATCCACAAAACTATCATAATATTCAAAAATGGAAACTGGGAAAACCCACTAAATTACATGTGGTTAAGTCAAATCAGATTATATCAAGGAAATTAAACTGAGACACTGGAATTTAATAATTAATTGTCATGATGCAATTTAGGTCAGTAAGTACTTTTTTATGGAAAACATTTTTTTAAGTACTTGTTTTCAGGGGCAGACTACAAATCATCTCTAAATGAATCCACTTTTTTTTTTTTTCTGACATTTGACACAAACTAGTTTTAAAAATTAGCATCATGCAATATTAACAGAAAATACTAGATGGATCAAGAACCAGCTAATTTCCAGATGTGAACAAAGAATTCCTAACTGAGACTTAAACATATTGTGCTGGTTTTGACTGGGACAGAGTTAATTTTCTTCCTAGTAGCTCAATATGGTGCCATGTTTTAGATTTATAAATAAATCGATAGCATCGATAACAGAGGATGTGTTAGCTACTGCTGAGCAGTACCTGCACAGCAAAGCCAGTAGAGGCTGGGGGTGCTGAGAATTTGGGGGGGGAACCCAGGTGGGAGAGCTGACCCCAACTTACCAGCAGGGTATTGCATACCATGTGAGATCACACTCAGTATATAAAGCTGGAGGAAGAAGGAGAAATGGGAGAACATTCAGAGTGACGGTGTTTGTCTTCCCAAGTAAACTTCACACATGATGGAGCCCTGCTTTCCTGGAAATGGCTCAACACCTGCCTGCTGGTGGGAAGTAGTGCAGGAATTCCTCATTTTGCTTTGTTGTTTTACCTCTTCAGCTGTCTTTGCCTCAGCCCATAAGTTTTTGCACTTTTGCCCTTCCAATTCTCTGCCCGGTCCTGCTGTGGAGGGAGCAAGCGAGCGGCTGTGCAGGACTGAGCTACCTCCTGGAGTTAAACCACAACACATCCACACTATCAAAGGCTTTACAGGGATGTCACTGCGATTGACACTATTAAATAATTTGAATGGTTGATATAAAACTAATGACTCTAAAAGGCATTTGTAAAGGACACACAGGCAGGAAGATTGATAAATAAAGACTAGCACAGTTCAAACAATAAGTATCCTAACCTATTTAAATGAAATGAACAAAAATCCATGGTAAATCAAGATCAAAAATGCAGTATAATTTGGAAAGTACAGACTCTGAGATCTACAGGTTTGTCATACATGGCATCTGATCCAAATCAGCAATTCCTTGGGGGACGAGATCAGAAATCAGGCATTATTTTGAGTTATCATTGCAAATCACACAGGCAAATAGCTAAATAAAATAATTTTTCAATGCATGGGGTTTGGGGTTTTGTGTGTTTTGTTTTGGTTGGTTGTTTGGTGGTGGTGTTATTTTTTAACTATTTTACAAAAGTACACTAAAAACCCCAAAATTACTTTTTAAAGCAATAAGGAGTCATTACTCAATTCATAAAATTTTAAGCTAAACCACAATTTCTGTTGGCAGTATATGTCATAGGAAATTCTTAACACTCATACAACAGGATAATGAACAAAATACATAATCTTATGGAACATTTATCCTGCTATAGTACATTTTGTTCTTTGTCAGCCTAAGCAGAAACACACTAATACTACAAGAATTATAACAGATCTTTGAAGTGTGGCATTAATGCCAAATCAGCTCCCAACAGAAGCCAAATGTGTCTAATACTGTCTTATATCCATCACTGGTGTAATATAAAAAATTCCTCCTGCTATGCCCGTTCCCCTCCTCCCACGTTCTTCTTCCTAATGCAAAGCAAGAAGAAACACATGACAGGCTTTGGTAAGACTACCTAATTAGCTTAGGATTTTTGGTACTTAGTGCATACTGGAATACCACTGGATTTTACAGAAATGAGAACAAACTAAACCGCCGACCCAACAACTAATAATTAAAGACACTCCAGCAGCACTGAAAAATGTTATTAATAAAGCCTGTAATGAAACACAAGAAGTCTATGCGTTCTGGAGAATGAGATAGGCTTGTTTTGAAGGCATGATTATAATACATACAGCTTTCACAACACAGTGAAGTACATTTCCTGGCTAATATGCTTTTTTTGTTGTTTACATATGCAAAGCACTTGGTAGAGGTAAACTGAACCTGCCCAGCACAGCAGGGTATCACTAGACACACTCAAATGTGGAGGCTGAAGTAGGAGTCTGCTCGAAGGACATGGTATCTACCAGTGCTAAAATAAAGTACGGAGCCCTCAGTTTGAATTTTAAACAAGCTCAGAAGTGCTTACAGGTTCATTTAGGCGTAGAGCAAACAGAGCTGGAACAAGCATCAAAATGGCTGAGCACTCAACAAATGCATTTCATTGATCCCTATCTAGGTTTTTTCTATTTCTCATTTACTGAGATCCTAAATAATTGCAGGCATTTAATTAAAAATTTCATATGCAAAGCAATAAAATTCATCTAAAATGAATCCCAACTGGGTCAGAGAGACAGCTTTACAACTGTCAATCTACAGTGTAGATTTCTCTGTAATCATCCTTTATTGCAGGGATAATGTGTAAATTAAAGGGGAGTGCTGCAGCTCTCCACTGCCATCAGAGAGCTGTGTATTCTGCAGTCTGTAGACAGCTTAACACTGTCTTCCACACACTGCAGTCACTAACCAGCTCTGTGACTGATGCTGGCAAGATACAAAGCCTATTACACACACAGGGAAGAGGGCAGCAGTCAAAGGCAATTGGAAACCGTGAGCAGTGAAATTTACACAAACGTGGCCAAAGTATCATACCATAGCACGCTGCCAAGGAAGCTGTAGGCACAGAGGCACAACCGCCGTTACTGTTACAAGATGCAGATAATGCCTAGAAGCAGGACACCAAATTTAGAAGAGTAAATTGTCAGAAGGGACCCCAAGACAAATGTTTGCTGTGCTTCTTTCTGAAGTAANAACCTGCTCTAGGGAGAGGTGTCCCTGCCCATGGCAGGGGGCTTGGAACTCAATGATCTTTAAGGTCCCTTCCAACTCTAACCATTCTATGATTCTATTATTATTATAGAATAATTACAGAAAAGATTATTTCTCCTTTAAACATGGTCATTGCCATGTATCCTTAGAGAAATCCCCAAACCTCTGACCATCATGTGTTTACTGTCCATAAAGCTGATCAATGTCTTCCTTCATTGGTAATTCACATGAGACAAAAGTGAAAGCGTAAGCTCTTTGCTAAATACTGACTGTCAGATTTATAGCTTAAGCGTGCCTTCTCGGATGCATAAATGCATTATTAACACCTAATCATTCAAAAACGTTTTTCCTGGTCATGTACCCTTCAGCACAGCTTTGCCAAAGTGCAGTCAACGCACTAGAAAATACACAGAGAAGTAATCCTAACTGTCAGAACTGTAGCCATCGTGACACTCATCATGGCCACTGAGCTAATCCGTGTCTTTCCAGTATACATTACACTTCATGGAAAAGAAGCTTCTCTCAGAGGTTGCTTCCCCCACCCCTTTATATTCAGTATCTGGCAGAAGCAATACACCAAGAACAAATAATGTTGTTTCCAAGTAAAATGGCACTGTACCTTTAATATTACAGTGCAAATACTTGCTCAGGTTAGTTTTAATATATGCATTTTTTTCTCCTGTTGTACCGAAATGGAGAAACATAGATTTGCACATGCTTCCATAACTAAATGACTGCAACTACTTAGTACATTTTAATGAAAATATGTAACATATGTAGTAAATAGTAGTCGGGAGAGGGGGGGAGAGAAGACAAAATTTTTAAAATTAAATACGCCACAGCTATTTTGTCCAACATGCTGTTAGTAGTATGCTTCATAAGGCAAGACCTATTAAAAAGGAAAGAATGTAACTGTAATTTATGATTGAAGGAGGTGGTCATTTTTGTTGGTTTTGTAAGTATAAACTGAGCTAGATAAATCAAAGGGTGTGGAACTAACAGAAAGGAGAAAAAACTAAAATAGGCAGAAAATATCAGCCCACCTTTTGAAATAGTATAGTGATTTAAAAAAAAAAATCAGAAAAACAACACTTAGAACTTCAAAAGATGCCTGGTATTAGTTAGAAACTGTCCTATTTTATTGATCAGAGCAGAGGTAAAAGCAGTCTAAACGAAGAACAGAAAACATGCAAGTACTTACCTGCTTTGAGCATGGCACATTGCTGTTGTCTTTTTCCATGAGGGACCACTTCAAAACATTTGGCAAGGTTGGTGATTTCCATGTTGGCCACGGGTTGACAAATCTGCCATCTTTGCCTCTCTTCGATTTAGTTACATCCTCTTCCAGCCTGTAGTCCAGCCTGAAGCTTTTCCTGGAGGCCCTGGAAGAATCGCTGCCCCTGGAACCTCGACCCGAATTATGACGTTTCTTCACCGCTTCTTTAGGGTACTGGTTACCTGCAGTCAAAGACTGCTCTCCATCCGTGTTCTTATCCATCTCTCTTTGAGGAGAACTAAAACAGAAAAGATTGATTAATTTAAAATCTTGGACTCACATCAACGTTCGTAAGATTGAATGTTCTCACACACATCAGAAACAAGCCTGCCCTTCTCGTTTTATGATCTACTGTATTTTTTCCTCACCAAAATACGCTTTTAAAACAGTTGCTATGACACAAAAGACTTCAAAAACATGCTGTGGCAAGCAGACATGAGATCTCTTTGTAGCTGAGGCAGAATTTTACTCCCTGGTATGCACAGCTTCAGATACTAACACTATTATCCACCAACTGCAAGAGTGAGGGGGAAGGGTTCCTTAATTTACATTTTGGAAGAATAGTAAATTCCTCTTGAAACTTATGACATTCAGTGCCTGATGTAATACAACCCTGGTAAGCTGTCCAAGAGACTCTGGAACTGTACAGAACCTTAGGATTTGCCTATATAGTGACTTTGTTTTGTAGTAAGAGCAGCAGCCTCATGTAGCATTAATAAACACATTACTCCTACCAACAAGATGCAGATACATGCAGAAGTCAGAACACAAAAAATGTCCAAAATGAAGGAAAAGCTTATTGTAATAACAGTAAAAGTAACTGTTTCAAATATAACTTTGATATACATTGAACTCAGCAGCGAAAGGCCACAGAAAATTGGAACGTGTCAAAAAAAAAATAATCACAGCTTCAACTCCTGTTCGTAATTCCATTGTGAAACATTAAAAAAAAAAAAAAAAGAGAAAATAACTGAGAAAAGCTTAGTTTTATAAAGGCACAATTTCTTAGAAAACTGCAGACTCAGTAGACAGAGTGTCTTACTACAAACTGCACTTAAAGTGTTGCAGAGTTTAGGAATATGGAGTCCTATTGATCTTATTATCTCCAAAGCAGAAAAAACAAACACCCCTAATTTATTTTAAAAGTTGCTGAAACAATTCAGGTGAAGCTAAATGCTTCGGCTTCTACATTGACTTTCACCATTTCAGTTTAAAGTAAATATACCGTTCTGACAGTTTTATTAAGAAAAATAGATTGCTGTTTTAAAGATTAAAGTACAAATTTCTGGTACTTACAAACTCTACCTGATAAAAACTAGAAGGCGACTAGTAATGAACAGACAGCATGATAGAACGCTTAAGAGCAGGAATAATTTTTAATTTAAAAAAAAAAAAAGTGAAGTTTGTCTTCTGGAAAACTCTCCATCACATGTTTTAATCTACCTACTATTTCATTAAATCAGATACTCAAACTTTAGCTGTATACTCATATGAGAAGCACTGCATTGATGTACCAAGTTTACTCCACTCAAACGACATTTTCAGAAAACGGTACGAAAGCCCACCAATTTTTATAAAGAGTTTAACTCACTGTGCCACTCATGAGTTTGTAATTACAGGCAAACAGAAATATTTTGTCACTGCAACATTACAGTTAAGACTTTATACACATAGAAGAAGTGTTATCAAACTGGACATTTGTTGGTGACGCTCCAACTGCAAACACAGAGCCCGCCCCTGCTATTTCAGTAGCAAGCAATTACTAAATAGAAAGTGTGGTGTCAGATACAAACACACAACAGTTGGTAAATATCGTGAAATTTTCTTAACAAAATAACTGTTATTTTACCATGCAGTAGAGAAAATATCAACACATAACAATTCACTTCTGATAAAGAAGCATGAACAATGTTCAGAAAACATTGCTGATAGAATTTTTGATAAATAGTACCCTTGGTCATAATCTTGTTTTAATGTAATTGCTCTGCACTCGAGTTTCCTCATGGCTTTACTGAAATTACTCCATTTATGTATTTTCTACTTAGCAGTAAGATACCACATCTGCATCACAATTTTAATTTAGCTACTGATACTCCTAGACTTTTTTCTCTCTTCCAGTAAACATTTACTGGAATCAGCCTTCAATGGAACAGTCACTCAACTTGCTCTACACGAGTTTAAGCAGATATAAATAGTGGGAAAAAATAAATAAAATAAAATCAGTGACACAAAAAGGCAGACAGAATACTCAAAAAAATGTTAATGGATATTTTAACTGTCACTTTAACTTAAGAGCATTTGGGTTTTTCTGGCATTCCTCAAAGAGCATTTTTAATGCCAAGTCAACCTATTAATTTAGCAAAGCATGCAGACACAGTATAAAACATCTGCTCTTCTAGAGAGCATCATGAAAACAAATCACAAAAGTTTAATCAGATATGTATTTAATTCCAGGAAATTCTTCTGTTAACATCTCAGATGTCTGATTTTTAAATATATATAACTACCATAATTATTTTTCCTACAAGAGTTTTTATATTAGAGACCGGAGTGCCTAAGGTTTTATTTTTAAGCTCCCGTTTATCTATTCATTCATCTCTAAAATAGGTGAATTTGACTTTTGCTTAAATTTTCATATAAAACTTTGATCTTATTCTGAAAGTATAAACCTTTGGGGGAAGTAGGGATCAACTATGCTGATTAAAGAAAGACAATGCCAAAACATTTAAAGCACTGCAGGTATCTGTCTGCCAACATATTTTCCCCATGATGCACATACATTACTTTCATTAGTATTCCATAAGCAACCCAAGGGATAAAAGACCTCAGTGCTCACAGAATACTTTATATCCTTTTACATGCATAAGAAAGGGACACATTTACAAACAATTAACTGACAAAGTCTTCTTGGTGAACTGTAGATTCCTTTGAAGTACCAATCTTGCCAGTTAATTTCCGTTTTACTTAAACTGGCAAAACATATCCTAGAATATTCATGGAATACAGTAGAAGAAATCTAGTTTTCCTAAATCAAGAAAAAAAAAATTCTTCAAAGCTCAGAATCATTAGTTTAAAATAAAACACAGCCAGTTATTAGTCCATGGAGATTCTTACCCTTTTGCAAAAGAAAGTCTCTACAGACAAGGAGATTTTGGAATGTACATTTTATATATTAGAAAATACTGAATCAGAAATTAGGTGATTTTTCATCCAGGTTTCCTGAATTCTTCCCCTCAAAAAATAATAATAGTTTGGCACTTGAGAAGTAAATTTAAGCAATGGAGTTCCCCCCAAACAAGGGCTCATTTGTAAGTGGGACTCAGGCAAGATGCAACTCAACACCCCTCTGTGCTCAGAGATGTTTTACTGTTTCAACTGAATTCAGAAAAGGAAATGGTCCAAGACATAGAAACTGCTAAAGGAGACCATTGGTCATCCCAAATCCATGAGGCCAGAAGGTACTCTAGACAGAGGGGAAGAACACCACTGTCTGATGAGTAAGATGAAGCCTAACATGACTCAAAAGTCAGAGCTCACACAACTGGTTTTCCAGTGCCAAACACTGAGGGGGCCCTAGTAATCCACAACACAAGACAGAAGCTGTAGATCAGGCAGGAAAAGCCATGTCTTATGTCCCAGTAAACAAGCTTACACCTGTAAATGGGATATAGCCCTAAGGACAACATGTTTGGGGTCTATTATTTATTTTAGCATTGCTTATTCAACTGCAATCTTGGATACAAATATTTAGGCTTTGAGTTTTCTATTTACGAAATAATAGTTCAACAAAACATTTTAATGCTTTCTCTTTCTATTCCAAAAGAAGGTTGGAAACAAGGTATGTTAATGTTACAAGACGCACTCTGACATTAAAATTTTTCTTTTAAATAGTTTTTTAAATAAAGCAGAGCTTCAAGTCAGATATTTTAAACTTTATTTGAAGAAATGCACCAACATAAAATCTACTCTGAGTCTTCACCTTTACTACGCAGTCTCCTGTTCCAGTTTCCATCCACTACTCCATAACTGAAATGTATGTAGTTCCCCCTACTAAGCCCACAGCCATGCACAGACACGCGACTAACTGTGAAGTCTGCCAGAACACATTTATTCTTCTTTTCTACACAGAAATGTGGTCCTTATTTAACAAATCCCTAAGGCAAAAAGTTTAAGAAAGAATTACTATGAAGCGATGGTTTACTGGAACCCAACATCCACAAAACTTTATGCTCACCTTGCAAACATTCCATAGCTTTCCCAATAGCCTTAATTACCTTTATTTTTGAAGAAACAAGTTTGGTTTATTCTTAATCCCCCCTTCTCTGCATAGACTACATTCAGAACTGGACTGCACTACACATCACCTAAAAGGAACAGCACACAATTCGTAGCAAGCTCAAGTTTGTGCTTAACCATGCCACTGCAGCCTTTCCAGAGCAAGAACCTGGGCTTTCTGCAAGCCATACACTGCTACACAACTGGAAAGCTTTCTTTCAACATGCATGTTTTTATGACTGCAAAAAGCACACTTTTTGACTTGGAACTAAAAGAAAAAAAAAATAAGAAAAGAAGAAAGGATTTAAGTTAAAAAGTAAGGAATTCGCAAACACTAGGGAGCCTATAATTTTTCAAAAGAAGGCTCCTGCACGCTCAACAATCAAACAACTGCCAGCTAAGTTTTGGCTGTGCTTTTATTTTTCCTTCAGGTCTGAAATTGTCTGCTTTAATTAGTGAACAGTTTGAGAGTGGAAAATTCTGAATGCATTTAAACTTTTATTGTGCAGTACTTTAGGCTGTTCATCATACCATCGTACACTTACAAAAGAACCTAAGCTCTCTGCAAACTGTACACTGCCATGCAACTTGGAAGCTTTCTCTCACTGTATAGGTTTTTATATGACTGCAACAGCAGTTACAACAGTGATTATTCCAGACACTCTTGGTCTTAAGACTTCACACAAAGATATCTTAAGATTGCAACTAGCTGATCTATACATGTATTTATTATTTGAGATTTCCCATTAGAAGTTGCTGGCAAGAATAAACATTGCAGAAATTTTCATTCAAACTATTTGATATTTTAAGAGCCAGCTTGGGATTCTGTGTGATGGTTTATTTTCATATTTTCCAAACGTCCACAAAGCAAAAAAATCTATGCTAGTGCAGCCTTCTTTCATTCTCCCATGTACCCGTTTCCTATCACATCTATCGACTGCCAGACAAGTTCTCTGTTCTCAAAAAATCTGTAAGCCGACTCTACAGCAATCTTGTATACTGTTGAAGATGAATAAATGAGTTGATAACAGAAATAGCTCTCTCCATAAACAAACTCATAGAACTACAATGAATTCTTTACCTTTCTGGTTCAACAGTAAAACAAAGCAAAGTTCTATCTAGACAAAATAGAAAAAACCAAAACACTTTAGTTACAAATAAAACAAACGTGAAGCATCTATTCACAGTCGCCTGTTGTTTGGCATATTCTTACAAGGCTGCATTACTTGAACAGCCGCCACCATGAGCCAATCAATTTCTGCCCCCGGCTTGCCAAAACAAACACTTGTATCCACGTGGTGAATTAGTTCAAGAAACTGATCGAGCTGATAGTCACTTCTTACCTTCCCATCACCTACAGAAGTGCTTTGTTTTCACCTGCATCACTGCGTAACCATGAGAGTGTTTATACCAACAAACTGGCCAGGACAGGGAAGGGCCAGAACAGGAATATGCTGTTGTAAACAAAAGCTACTTGTGCCAGTGCTGCTATTAAAAAAAACCACGACAAAACCCAACATCTAATTAATTAAATACCCTCCACTTAGAATTCATTTAGTGTAGCTCTTTTACAGACACCACCAAGTTAGGTTCGACTACTCCCCCTACCCTTAATATATTTCATTTTCCATTTACTCCCTATCCAAAGTTTCACACTTAGTACTGATGCTGCTTAAACTCTGGCTGCCTCCTCCTGCAGTGATGTTTCATATTACAACCAAGCAGATTTAATAGTTACCTACCACCCTAAAGGCAGCCCACTCCCGTTACTATGCATTCTGACCTCTACCTCCCCGGCATTCATTAGGGGAACTAAAACAACAGAAAGTTATTCACAGCCATTACAAGTGCCTATCAGCTACACACTTATATGCCTCTGGATACAAATGCAAATAGTCTTTAGAGTCAGGTCCATCAGTAGTACCTGGAGTCAGTTATTTCTCAACCCTGGGTTAAATCTGATCAGCATTGTATGGACTGCATAAAGACGCCTCTTCCTGGAACTATCACAACACATAACTATTTCCCCTTTATTTTCAGGTGTCCCAGCTTACTGCCCCTGTCTAATATAAGCACTCCTGGAGTCCCCAAGCATGTTTAAGAGCTATATTCAATATTATAGAAGTTGTCTGTTACATATGTGCTCCACTTAGGTTATGATGACTGTTATGACAGTAGCAGTCCATAGGAACCACGCGTACTAACAGAGGTGACAGACCCAGTAACCAGTTGCTTCAGCTATACAGGGCTACAGTTACTTCCCTCATCTTTTAGTCCAGTTTTGAATCAAAGTACCCAAAATTTGGCAGGCGGCCCTCACATTTAAAAGAGCAGCCTAGACTCTCATTATGATTAAGCACAAGCGCAGTGCAATTCTGTGCTATTGCTGAAGCAATCACCAAAGGGAAGGAGAAGTCAATTTTCCCTACACCAGAACAGAAAGTGCTTTACTTTGCTCTCCCTGACCAACTAATTTCTTATGACTACTAAATGTATAGGGAAGAATGTTGAAAATGCAAGAGCTGCAATGGAAGTAGTTTTCTTACCTGCTCTGCAAGAATCAGGCTGACACCACTCAGAAGCAAGGCTTGGGCATTACAGCTGTGTTGTGGCATGCAAGACAATAACCGGATCACACACCAAATGCAGACAATTTTTAAAAACAACAGAAAAATAAAAAAAGATAGCACAGGCACACCACTGGGCAGATAAACCCTGCATTCCAACAGCAATAATATCCATGGATGACCCTTCACACCTGCATGGAATTTCACGAAAGCTTTTCCAAAAGAGGGAACACAAAACTTGTACCAACTCAGCTACAGGATCTGGACCCCATCTTTAGTGTTCTGACATCAGCTCCACTGCTATATGTATTTATGCAAATGAATAGTTCATTAGTTCCAGTCGGTCTGCTGGTGACTAGTTAATAACAGAGGTAAACCATTCCAGGATGGGGTTTACTGTTAAAAAAAAAAAAAAAAACCAACCAAACTTTAAAGTTTAGCATTTATAAACACACTTTAGCCACTCTGATGCATTAACAGCCCATGCATCTTGGGTTCAGTATTTTAAATTATTATGCAATGTAGAAGTTGTTAGCACAGGTGTTGTTTGGGTTTTGGTGTTGTTTTTTTAATAACTAAAATGAAATTTTAAAACATTACAAGCTTGCACTCTATCCCAAGGGTAAAGGTTTCCCCATTTAAGATGTTACGTCAATTAGACATAACTAAAAATAAATACTACTACACATAATGAAATGAAGGTTCCACTTGAACATACTATGGTAGAAATCTGATTTCCTTTGTAGCACATGGCCATAAAGGCAAAGTAAGAACTGTTTCCATAAAAGTGAAGAAAGATCATGCTAAAACCTAGATCCATAGGATCTACTTGGCAGAGCAGGATCTGAAGCAGTTCATTTATAATCAACGCTGGCACTTTTCTGTCTGCAACTGCGCAACTGCTATCTCCATCTCATTTACTAAGGCTTTTAATTTTCTTTTCCCTTTTCTCTCCGTGCCAGAAAGGAACAAACTCTTATGCAAACTTTCTCTAGACTCACCCTGAGAATAATCCTTTAAAACCCCATAAAACCTCAGTTGTCCAGGAAGTGCAGCAACGCCCAAGCACTAAAATAGATTTTAAGTTAATACACAGTCATGAAATTTTGTTTATATATATATTTAAATGCTTGTCTATTTGATTCCCTCTCTTCAGTTCAAAGTCTAAGCACATAAGACCCAATGTCATTTCTCTGCAATATAAAAATATTTCCCTAAATTTTTTCTAAATCTACTTACATTTCAACATAAGTTCAACTTTGCTTGTCCCAACAACATTCTCTCTCTCTCTCCCTCTGTCTGTGCATGTATAAACAAACACCCCATAGATACATGGATTTTATAGAACTATTTTTGACATTGGACTATGAATTTATCAAAACCCAAAGAAATAATTTTCAGGTCAATTAAGAAAAAGAAATTAGAAAATTTTATTTGTTGAAAAAATATTTTTCTTGAATGCAACTGCTCAGGGACCATCTTTCACATGAGTTAAGCTAGAAGGTCATCAGCCTTTCCAAATATGAAAGTTTTGAATCTCCAAAACTTAACACCAGAAAACATATGCAATACAACACCCTTATGACTCTCTAACTGGCCACAGCTGAAATTGAAACACAGCCATTAAAAGAAATTTCAAGCAGTAAAACATCAGACAGAGCAAAACACAAATACCCAATAAAACCGGAAACATCACAACATGTTCACATTTTTCTTGACAGTCCTTTTGCCTGTGTATAACCAGCCTTCTGCTCTACCCCCGCAGCTCCGGATTATGATGTCTCTTCATGTACTCTAATGAAATGCAAAGTGCTTTGGTTGCTGCTCAACAACAAAAGTGTTAATATTAAAAGTAGTTTGATTTGTTGGGTTTTTTTGTTTTTTTTTTTTTCCTTATGGAAGGGTCAAGGCACATTTCCAACACAAATGTGAATCATCTACTAATTTTTGAGGCACCATCCTAAACACGTAGGTGTTTTAAGGAGACAAAGTGTTTCATTGAAGCTCACCTAAATAAACACATGTAAACAACTTATTATTCCCACAATCTCATTACCAGAACAGCTGAACCTCACTGAAACCCTCCCTCAAAAACCAATCCACAGCATGGGAGACTTCAGCCAAAACGACTGAAAGTATTTCCAAATGTTATAAGCAATAAAAACTGATACCTTATCACTTACCTTATCATCCTTACTCAGCATGGTCACAGATCTTACACAAGAAAAATACCTTGATATACATCGTGATATACATTCTTACCACTTGACTTTCCACTCATGCAACATCTTATCAAACCTTGTTTTTCACAAGAGGGACACAATGGCAGCAAAGTGTTTTCATAGTGTCACTTGGTAATGCCCAGTTCTCCTTGCTGCCCAGCTTCGTAAGGTTTACATGTTCAGGCACAGTTGTGTGCTACTCAAACCCAAATCTTCCCTTCTGTATGCAGCTGCTAAATTCTAAGATATTACACACAAACAGTAAATAACAAGTAAGTTCTTTCACAAATTTTCTAAGAATATTCAAACCAAATGCATCATCTGCTTTACTGAAAAATCCTTTTTACTTAAAGCTGCGTTTAGACACAAGACAACCAAGTGATTTACTGTGGTCCTGGCTCTGAGAGTATTAAAAGCAGGACCCTGATTGCAGTGCTAGCCAGCACACTGCAAGCTACACGCTTTCAGCAACTGAATGGAAAAAAATAAATAATAAAGTGAGATCAGGAAGGGATTTATAGACCTGACCAAAGGAAAAAAAGATAAAAAACCAAAACACAACAATTTCACAGCAGGTATTACATATAAAGGCACTAATTAATACGGCAGTATTTCCATTTTTCTCATCACAGACAAAACGATCGCCTTCCCATTCGTAGAAAAGAATTTAAAAGCTATTTCTAAAGGAGAATTTGCAGCTCTGGTTCAGTCTAGAGCTTATAAAGGCTGAGGAAACAGCAGATTTCTGCTGATGTAATTCCTCAAACCTACTCAGTTAATATGAGTGATGATAATAATAATAATTGATTGCTTCCTTTTAAAAGAGGCTGCAGACCTCTTCTGATTTGGGCCATGCTGAAGCCAAATTAACTGTTACTTATATCTGAACAATTTCACTCTCTTGTCTGTCTTCCTCCTCTCCTGAACATGCCCTCTCCGCCACAGTGAGTGAATCAGACAGAGCTTTACAGTCTCCAGGTGTACAAAGTTCCCATTACCTTTTTATAGCAGGCATTCCAATTCCAGATAATTTAGGGCATTTCTAAAGAAACTGATGCAATAATTCTTGTATTAACACAAGATAAACGCCTTACTTTTTCCTTCTTGTATTCCTGAAAGTTTTAGCCAGAAACAAATCAGATTTCCTATTTTATTAAGTGATAAAGCAGCTACCATTAATTAAACAAAAATTAAAATACACGACTGTTTAAGAAAACAGAACAAAAACCAGAAGCAATTTTCCTGTACCTACATTTAATTTTTTTATGTTACTTCAGTCGCTCGTTTGAAAAAAAAAAAAAAAAGAAAAAATACGAAAGTACAAACAGTACTTTCCTTTAAGACTAAAACTTACTCCATAATGGCCATTTAGCAAGTAGAAGAGCAAGAAAACATAAACATCACTCGGGAAAAACATTTCTACTGAAGTTTAACACGAACTTCCCGGCGTGCCGTCCAGACGTTCAGCAAATACTTTCCCTAAATCCTTACTGGAGATAATTGCCGAGCATTGAGATTATTTGACTGAACTAATTGCGTTAAACGACTTCGCTAATATCTTCTCCTCGCTGCGCGTCGCAGGCAAAGCGCTGGCGACAGCATCGCTCGGCGTCTCCTCTTCCAAGAGGGAAACCCTGGCTGAAATCCCTCAATTCCGTGAAGGGCAATTTTTGGGAGGCGATTACATAACCCACTCCTCCGGATGCCACCGCAGCGCCTTTTCCCATCGGTTCCCGAAGAATTCGGGAGGCAGGGCTCCTTCCCCCGGGATCGCCGAGGGATGTCCCTGTCACCGCCGCAGGGGTCGGGCCAGCCCCCCGCCAGGCCGGGGCAGCCCACCCCGAACTTTCCCCGAGCCCTCTCCCCGCTCCCCGCCGCGGCCCGGGCCGGTCCCCCCCGCACTCACCCTGCGGGACCCCGGCAGCGCGTCTGGAGCCCCGCTGGGAGCAGGTGCGCGGCGCTGCCCCGGCTCCCCGTTCCCCTCCGGAGGGGGCAGGTCAAGCAGGTGCCTCTCCCCCGGGCGGGCACTGCTGGGTCCCTCCCTGCCCACAGCCAGGTGCTGGGGCAGCGACCCCCGTCCCCGGAGAGCCGCTCACCTCCGCCGCCGCCGTCGCCGCCCCTGAGGAGTCCCGTCCTCCTCCTCCTCCTCCTCCTTCTCCTCCGCCTCCTCCATGCTGCCGCTCCACCCCCTCCGCGGCGGCTCCGCGGCTCTCCAGCGGGGGCTGTTGGGCGGCTGCGGCCTCCTCGCCGCCCCGGGCAGCGCGGCCAGCTGCAGGCAGCAGCTCCACAGCGCCCTGCTCCGCATCATGGCTCCACGGGGCGGCAAGGGAGCAAGATGGCGGCGGGGGTTAGGACCGGCACTGAGGGAACCCCGGGCCCGCAGCCACGGCGGGACAGCGCCAAGGCCGCTGCAGGCCCCGGGGGAGGGATGGATCTTGTTCTGCACCTGTCCGGCTCCCACGGCTGGCAAGCGTTGGCCGCAGTCCCACTGGGGAGCAGGAGGCCTGGCCGCCTGGTGCTGTGGTGGAAAGTTTCCTACACTTGAGTTTTCTCAGGAGCTTGAAGGAGCTCCTTTCTCAGGAGCCATCGCCCACAGGCCCTGCTCTCACAGGGTCAGGCCATGCATGGCGGCCCACCTGGCAGCCGGGGGTGGCCGTGGGCATTTCCCAACATCAAGAAGTTAAATCTCACACCCGAGTTTCTTCAGGTGCTGGGTTCTGGCCATCCCGTTTCCCCCTGTGAGCAGCTCACACCCGTCTCCAGCCGCTGGGCTGGGAGGTGAAGGATTTCTGAGGCACCCAATGCAGAGAAATTAGGTTCTCAGAAACAAATAGGTACTTTTTAAAAATCTTTCCTTACTTCCCTAAGTGCATAGTACAATGAAGGGTAAAGAACAAAGGTATGCAGCTGTGATATGAAAAAAAAAAAAAATCATATAGAGCGGCAATATGAAATCAAAGAGTACAGAGAGCTCCGAAATACATTTATGTAGATTTTATCTTGAAGCTCAGAAATGGATGTCCAGTTTATTAGTGAAAAAATTCAGAGGCCAAGTTCCCAAGGCAGGTCTCGGGAAACTGTGAATTATAAGCCTTACCCTTCTTGTCATTAATCTATCTTTCTCTTAATCTCCAAAAGGCAGGAAAAGGATACTACCGCCAAATTATCTTGTTCTGTAAGAGGAAGACAGGTATGTTGTGGTTGCTTATGATCAAGCAGATTTGTTGACTTTTGCCAGTAGAAAAGTCAACAATAGTAGTAGTAATAGTAATTTATTACTTCTGGCTTTTCTCACCTGGCATTTCCTCATCATTTCATATCCTACCAGTAAGTCTGGTGGTAAGCTGCCCTTGTAGTAGCGTTGATTTTTACTCATACATTATTAAACAAAAATCTATATCAATTGAAATTATTTCCACTGTTACTTTGTGGAGTCCAAGACCTACTAAATGAGTTAGATGTGTGAGATTTAGACCTACTAAATGAGCAGATAAAGCTGTTCTCCATAGCTCTGATCAATGCTCAGTTAGTAATTAGTGCCTACATACAGAAATTTGTGTAAACCACCAGGAAAGTGCCTTCAGGCTGATAAGAACTGATTGTCAAGGGTATTAGATTTGGGGTGTTTGCCCTGCACTTCGACTGAGTAACTCCTGGTAGGCAGACCTGCCTCCCGATGTCATTTGAAGAAGGTTGTGTGTCCCTAGTGCTGCAGAAGCCACGGTTCAGGAGGCCCTGCTTTAGTAAATGCATTTTGTCTGTACTACAAATGTAGGTGCCGTCCTCCTGAGGTTGTAAGTGAAGACAACTGATGTCTGCGGCATGCAGTTTTCAATGTGAAAGGGATGTATCTCTTTTCTGGTGAAGAATTATATGATTGTTAAGTAATTTCTGGCAGAGACAGAAGTGTGTTTCAGCACCTGTTACCTACATTGCCACGCCAGTGTGCACAACATGAGAAAATTCAACTTCAGAGGCGCTCTTCAACAGAGCCAGGATTTTAAACTAGTTTCCTGTTTCAGTGTTCCCATGAGCCAGGTAAGATCTCAGTCTAGTCCTGCTGCTTTGTTAGGTTTTGATCTTTCAATGTCTTATGGTCACAAATGCATTTAAACCGAGGAAGAGTCCCAGTGGGATATCTGTGCTCAACTAGTTGTGTAAACCCAGAACAGAGATCTCTCTGACTATTAATACACCCCAAACATGCTGATATGCTTAGATGATGTTAGGATCCTGCAGGAGTTTGAGGCCAGAAGTTACTGATGGATGGGAAAGTTCCAGCCATGTGCGCATGAGGTAAGAGTTTTTGGCTTGGCACCTAGTCCTAAGAAAGGGAGTTTGAGTAATTGTATTTCCTTCAGTTGCATGCATTCCTGGCATTTTTACTATTCAGACTGGCCCTATATATTGTCCACTATATGTGGAAATGAAAAAGATTTGGGGAGCTTCTTTGTACTGTAGAGAGGCATGGATACTGAGGAATAGTGAAGAGGGGTTATTTGAGGGTCAGTGCATTTTATTTTGCTACAGTGAAATTTAACAGTTGAAACAGAATCTTTTTTATTGAAGAAGTTTTTTGGGTATACCATTTCATTAACAACTTGGAAGGATAAGTTCCTTAATGTAGCTAAATCTGCTTAATGCAGCAACCTATATCTTAATTAGAATCACACAGTTTGAATTTCATTAATTGTATCTGCAGTGGTGTCTTTCCCTTGGACATAGTGTATGCATTAATCATGGGCAGGACAGCTCAACTAACTTGATTATAAAACTTCTCTTGATGAAGGGTTTAACCTTCTATGCCATCAAAGTTTATTGGTATTTTGTTTAGATCTCTAAAGTATAAAAGTAATATCTTTTCCACAAAGTTTAACTTAGTCAGTTGACATAAGCTGTGTCAGAGCAAGATACTCATTGTCTTGGACAGCAACTGAAGCACTATCTAAAGCAGGAAAAATTAAAAATTCTTACAGTTACAATTTTTATAGATTTATAACTGAGCTGTCCTAACTTGATTGAAAATCCTCCTAGATAACAAAACAAAAAATGTTGTACCATCTCTTGCTCCACCTTAGAATATCAAGTCATAATCTGAAATCACTTTGGATTTAGTCTTGCTATATACTAGGCAATGTTTACTGTTACAGTGCAGCTGCAGTTTATGGCAGCAAGAAAGCACATTTGCTGGAACAGTCTATGCTGGATCTCCGAGTGAAATAAACCACCCTAGCAAAGAAATTTTTCACCACTCTAATATTATCTGTAATAAAAATTTTACTAGCATGTTGCACCAAAAGAAATTCTGCTAGGCTAGTAATAGTCTCTCTGGTAAAACTGGCCCATATCAGGACATAATCAAAATGCCTAACCTAGCCCTTCTAATTACAGTGTGGAGGGGAAACCACCCTTACAGTACTTCTAACACCGAGCTCGTATCTCTCTATCTTCTACAGAGGGGACATAAGCGGGGAAAGGCAATAGCTGGAACCATGGAACCATAACAGAGACTTTCAGGCTGGGCTACACTACTAACAGGCCAGGAGCCTTCTCCAGCCCTGGCACCGAATTCTGCAACGCTTGTATTTTCATGCAGATCAACCTTTCTAGCCTTGAAGAGCAGGTGGCTGCATCGGAATCGCTGTTGAAAGTGTTCCCTGGCCCTCACTGATCCCCAAAGCGTGCTTGAGCGCTCTCTGGGAGAATGCTGTTTGGCGTGAGCTCAGGTAGTAACTTTGCTAGTGATTTAATGGTTATTACCGAGAGCGTGGCAGCATGCCGGCCCATGCCCTGGCTCACTGGAACAAATCTAGCCCTGGACAACAGCTGGCTTTAAGATTTAACAGTGTCTCTCAGGGGAAATTAAAGTTGTTACGTTTGTTTCCAAAATCGGTGAAGCTTGGTAATGTCATTGTGAAGGAGCCCTACCGTGAGATGAGGCTGTTACAGGCAGTACCTGGTAATGTACTGTAATATTGCATAACATTTTGCAAAATTACGGCCATTAAATTTTAGGAAATTAAATTACAATGTCTAAAAGAGCCTGACCAGATGCAGATTCCTTTGTGCAGAAAGAACAATCCTTGTCCTTTTGCAATTGAATTTGTAATTGCGTATAAGATACAGTCACTGATTTAATAAACAGGAAAAAGACACTCTGGACGTACAAAGGAGGAAAAAACACTAAGAATGCGTAAGGTAACTCTTAACATGATTAGGGTTTTATAAATATCTTGACTTTTCATTGCAAATTAGAAATTGTGGAACATTGTGCTGCTTTCATTGCGTGCAAGACAATGACAAACCGTTTATTTGTGTTTAAATGCATTAGTGGAAGGTGTTCCTCTGCACAATCATTTCAGACTGATTAAAACAGATTGAGCTTGCAAGCACCCTTTATTTCAGGGAGTATTTCTTACACGTAGTGGTATGGTTTGTATGTGTATATTGCCAATTGTTAAGATCTTAACTATACCTTCTAGCTTAATTTCTGATATGACCAGATCACTGTCTGTATATACAGTAAACCTTCTTCTCGTGCCATTTATATCTCTGTGGTCTCATTTTTTCTGTGGCTGTAAGTATTTGGCCATATCTCAGTGCTTTTATTCACCACAGAGCAAGTGGGTTACTGTGGGGGTAGATACACATCATCTGACAACCCCAACACTGGGTCTTGGTGGGTCTTTAAGATGGTCTTGGGTGCTTTCAGGGATGAGTGTGGCCCGTTGGCAGTGAATGCCCGTTCTGAGTGCTCTGTAATTGTGGGAGAAAAATTCACCCTGCCAAGACGCTGCTTGCTTGTTTGGCACACGGTCAGCCTGCAAAATGAGAGGGTTACTCGCTGGCAGCACTACAGAGTGCTCAGAGAGGGACAAGATGCAAGTGTGTAGGAAGGGAAGGAGGCACAGTATGAGAGTATGGAATAATATATTCTTAACTACTTCATGGTGGAAATATCCTGGCTGGGAGCATTCCAGACTGCATGCATCTGCAGAAGGAATATCTAGGCTGCCTGAAGACAACACTGGGAGGGTGCACAGGCCTGAGTTTTCACCAGCAGTGTCCCAAACAGGTTGGTCTCAGGAGGATTTCGGGGGTGCACCAGTACAGTGATCATGGGAATGTGACAGGTCAGTTCAACCATTTATTCTATGTGCTTTATAGGAGCTGTCTATAAAGCTGCAGAGTGTTAAAACTGTCTCTTTCTTCTCATGTTTGAATATAACACATTTAAAATCTTACAGACTGACAATGTTGGAGGTTCACAGATATTAATTTCCTGCTAAACACTGATATATCCTTTTGGAGATCCTAGGATTGGAACAACTTCTTCAGATTCACATTCTGTCTCATTTTTTAGTTTATAGTCTGTGTAATACTTCTGACAACAATGCGGAATAAAACCAGTGATGGTCATGGACCAGTTGATTTACTCTGATACTTTCAGAGCACGTATGGAAAGACAATGTCACATAGGAGCATGCAATTGTATATAAATAGGCTCTTTCAGAAAGAATGAAACTGAGCAAGCTGGGTTACCTGATCATTTCTGTTCACTGCTCTGTAGTTTCACCTTCCCAGTGCGACCATCAGAGCCCACTTCTGTCCATGCCTTCTGTGACACCTGTTTGGGCAGGAGACAGCGTGTGTGTGTGGTTAATCCAGTTAGTGGTATGTGCAAGCAGACTGGCCAGCAAGGGCATATGGCTACAGCCAACTGGCCCATGCTAAGATAATACATGCTGCTGTGTTCTACCTACTTTTCCCATGCTCAGGGAACTAATTTGAGTCTCCTTCCTATATCCAAATACTGATGTTAAAGAAAATTGTAGGAACTTAATTAGTTTTGGGCTTACTCCAGGGTTATACTATTACATGCTCCAAGGCCTTGGTGCCTTGACTGACCAGAACAGATGCCTTTGGAGCATCATCACATCAAACACAATTTTTTAATATTTACTTTCTATGAAAATCAGGCTGCAGGGAAAAGGACAGATGCATACCCAGGTTTCTGGGGGGTGACAACATCGGACCTA
>VXBW01005178.1:36279-49959 GCA_013400375.1 Thinocorus orbignyianus | reverse complement strand
GGGGTTTTGAGCATCCTGGTCTATGGGAGGTCTTCCTGCCCACCTCCCAACCCCTTCCACACCCCACCACCACTGGCTCCATTGCTGAAGCATTAGGGATAACATTAAAAACTACAGAGTAAATCCCAGCAAAAGCAACACAAGATACAGAGGGAGAAGTATAGGGTGATGAAGAGACCAGCTTTGCAGGTGCCTCAGTTAAAATACTCACACTCACAATTGCTGCAGCTGAAGTTCTTCCTTGAGGCTTTCGTTCAAGGTTCTGACCACCCTCTTTATGGTGGTTACATGCTCAATTATCTCATATATATCAACAATCCTTTTTCTGAGATTTTTCATCTTCTGAAATTTTCTGGAGCGTAGGCAATTTCTTTAATTGGAAGGCACTTTTGCAGGGCCATACCCTTGCTCCTCTAACCACTGGCCAATCTTCTTTATAGAATACTATTGCTATAGTTCGAGCTAGGTGCCTCTTAAGAAGAATCCTCAACAAAGGAACCCCATGGCAATTATAACCTTATAATCTAAGTTCCACACCCTTCGTGATACTTTGGACCACTAGTAACATTAATGTCTGGGTTCTTCTTTATTTTTTTATAATTTTGATTTTTTTCCTGTTTCATTACTAGGCAGTTGCTAAGTGGCCACCTTCTTAAACAATATCACATCCTTCTAGGTTGGTTTCAGCCAATTCTGTAGTTAGCATGTGTAATATGGTTGTTACAGTTCATATCCCACAATCTATAGGGTTTGTCTACTATCTGTTAATGTTTAAGCTCTAGCTTTTTCTGTTCTGGCTATTATTAATGTTTAAGCTGCCAGCTCCATGTTTCGACTAACTTTGTTGACAGCAGTAAGTAGACTGAAATTCTTGTAAAGAATTTACTCTTGTTTGAGTAAATATGTAGCTGCAGAGCTCCCTCTAGCAGAGTTTAGTTATTCTCAGTCATTTTATGCAGCATGGTTTATCTGAAGTGTTTCTACAACTGGTTTTCTTCAAAAAATTATTGTTTCATATATATGCTTTTTCAGAAGTTAAGGCTAGATATTCTGGGAGTCAAACTTATTTTGAAAGACATCTATACAATGCAGGAATATTATTTCTGTAACAGACCTAAGAATGGAGAATGATCAATTTTATATTGGAAAGATGTAAAAAAATATCTGAAAAGAACTTTGCAATTTGTACTCATCTGTGCCCTCTTGTGAACATGTCAAACGTACTTTAACAAGATGGTAGCAACTACATTACCATCAAAAAAGACAAATAATATTTTTCACTATGCATAAAATCAGGGGTGGTTCTTAAGAAGTTTGGTGAATTGGTAAGGTACATGAAAAGTAAGTAATTTTCTATGAAAATTGTTTTCAGAGAAACTAGATTTAATTGAACTTTCATGTTTTACTAAATTGAAAATGCATAAATCTTACTGTAAAACTTGGCTGCAAAATTTTTAAGTGATGGCATTTGCTGTCTTCATAAAAGATTTTTAACCATCTTCACCATTCATATCCCATTTATGATTTATGTTGACTAAAATATATTTGATATGATGCACCAGATTTTCTTACAATCACCATTTGCTTGCTGCTTTACCTTATGTACTACGGAAATACATGTATTTTTCTTAATTAAATAATTTTCTAACAAAATCTTTTATTGAATGTGTAGGAAGAGTTCAATGAAAAAAAAAGAAGAGTAGTAAAGGTATCATGTCCACTTTTGACCACTGTTATCCTGAAGCTTGGAGGAACAGAAACTGAGCAGTCTAATTAATATATGACTGTGTCCACTGAACTATTAAAACACACAACTTGTATTTGAATACTCAGTGAAAGAGAAAGAGAAAGGAGATTATTTTTTTTCCAGTTCAAGTACCAAAAGCTCTAGAACTCACTATCTACTCCTGACCAACTATGACTGGCATATTCATTTCTGTGGTTGTTTTTCTTGAATGATATAAACTACTGATGGCTATTATATTTGTTTATTACATAAACAATGTAACCTACTGAAGCTAGGGATTTAAAAGTAATCACTTGAAGGATGGAAGTGGGATTAATTTTATTTGGACGGGTGTTTAATAGAAACTGTGCTTTAGAAGGGAGCGTGCAAAAGTTTGACATAATGCCTTAAATGCCTTAAAATAGTATGCATTTTGCAAAGCTCTGTGGGTTACTAAAGCAGGAGCAAAACTTCAGCAGGCTTCAAGCTGAGAGCTGATATGTCAGAGAGCTACCACAGGAACCTTGCACCATTTATAACCATTAAAGAGAAAAAGAGGTTCTCTCTCCCTTTTTTCCATTTCATTTTTTTTTTTTTTCTTTTTTTTTTTTTTTTTTTTCATTTCTTTTTTCTTTTTTTTTTTAACTTTTTCAGTTGTCTCTTTTCTCATTCATCAGTTTTGCTTGCATTTATGAATAACACTCCTTAACAGAAGAGACATTTGATTTCTTGTACTGGCAAGGAGTTAAGCAAGGGAGAAAAGTAAGTAGGAAAAATTATGATGTGTTAATATGGGCAAAATGACGCTACACTGCCAGCCAGATCTGAACTGCACATTCCTGCTGGTTCAACAAATTCAGCTGATCTCCTGTATACTAAGGCTGAACAGTTTACTACAATATGCTTTACAGTGCCTGAAAAGGGAGGAAGATTTAGATTAGATAGGAAGAAGTTCTTTCCTGTGAGGGTGGTGAGACACTGGAACAGGTTGCCCAGAGAAGTTGTGGATTCCCCATCCCTGGAAGTGTTCAAGGCCAGGCTGGATGGGGCTTTGAGCAACCTGCTCTAGTGGGAGGTGTCCCTGCCCATGGCAGGGGGCTTGGAACTTGATGATCTTTAAAGTCTCTTCCAACTCTAACCATTCTATGATTCTATGATTCTACAATTTTGCCCTCTAAGTACATCCTTTTTTTGAATGCGGCAGTAGTCCTTCTCACCGGCTTTTTCATAGGCTAAAAGAGAGAAGAGAAGGAACAACTTGCTCATTTGATGCATTTCCACTACTGAGATGGCCATTTCATAGGTCATGAGGGACAGTCAGAGGAAGAGCTTTCTTATTTGGCCAATTTCCACATAATTTCCTGCAATCAAACAATATCCCTGTCTGCTTTTGCTGTGCCTCCATCTCGTTTTTCTCTAGAAGTCACGCTAATGGAGAATATAAACTATACAGTCCTCCTAGCATGTAAAAACGCCCATGTTTCTTAAAAAATAATCAGAATTGATCTATCTTTATATGAATATGAAATGGAAAAGAGATAATGCCAATTATGCTTTTATATACACTGTGAAACATCCCTGACTACCATGGCGCATGGCACTATAAAAAAATCATATTTCTCTTCCTTGCTAGCACTAACTTAAGCCTCAATGCAGGTTTCTGCACTCTTTTTTTTTTTTGAGCAACCTAAATTTAAGGTTTGAATTAAATGGTAGGAGTCCTACCTGTGTAATTTTTTGCTTTCACAACCCCCATAGCTGTAGCTAGAGTCATAAGAGACCATTTATTCTGGAACACCTGGCTACAAAGAAGGAAGCTATTTAACCAGACAAAGCACTGTACTCTTCCCTTTAATCTACAATTTGAATTTCGTAACTCTCAAGTTGTATTATAAAGCCTCCATCTTCCCACCCAGACTTTTTCATTGCTTTGCAAAAATTATTTCTTTGGCTCCTTTATCATTCGAGAAGCTTTTCCAGAAGACATGTCTTTCTTTCCAAAGATCAAAGGAAGTCTTTCTCCTAATATCTGCAGTCCGATGAATGACGGGATAAGTAATGTACAAAGAAATCTTGCTACATTATGAAGGATACTTGATGTGTTGTTTTGGCATCAATGTGCAGATAAGAAACTGAGGCTTCCTAAGGCCAAAAAAAGCCCCCAACATTTCCTGATTTGTATTCTGCAAATACTTACTTACTTACCCTAGGTAACTGCAAACTGAAAGTATATTCCATTTTGGAAAAAAAGAGCACAGGCCAAATAGGTACAATACTTAGATTTAAAAGATTATATTCTACCTTTAATGCCATCTTCTGAAAATATTTATGAACAACTTGGTTTGTTCCATGTCTATCCTTCTAAAGAGAAGATACCTAATTGAGTTCATGGCCTATTGCACTATTATTTTGCTCTGAGAACTTGAAAAGTCTAACTGGGATGCTTAAAAACCGCTATTTTATCTGTAATGCCAAGACCTTATTAGTTCTTACTCTATAAACAGAAACCACTTATTCTGATTTCAAACACAAAGAAAAGTCCTAAATATGCCTACAGGCATTACAGACTGCACTACAGCCTTCCGAACCCAGAGACTTGTTTTCTGCTTCTACTTACTGAGAAGAGGCAAGGCTTCAGAAAGAGCTTATTTTGAGTGACTGCATTCCCAGAGAGATGTGGGCCACTTTGAGAGCCAAAGCGAGAACAACAGTGCCCATCAGAGGTCTAGAAAACATGAATCTGAAAACATAACCAGCGGGAAAATACTGAAAAAAATTGTTGGGCCTAGAGCCCAAAGACCTTAAAAATATTTTGTAGGCTGCTGTCGAAAAGAGAAAAGGAAACAAATTTTCTCTCTATCTCAAGCAAAGTAACAGGTTGAAAGTAGAACAACAACAAAATCAGATTAGACGTAAGGAAAAACAGGCTGACAGTTACGATAGTTCAACATTGGAACAAATGGAAAGCAGGGATTTTTTCTCATTGAGGTTTTAAATCTCCTGATGGATTTGATGAACAACTGCCAGATGGGACTCTGGAATTAAAACTGTTTCTTGGGCAACACAGTGGATAAATGGCCTGTCCAACCATATTTTTCAGAATTACATAGTGTGAAGAGGTGAGGGAGAGGGAGGACCTCTGGTATGTTTATGCTATATTTCCCTACCATCACGATGAATTGTTATGTATGGGGGTTTACTTTAGGTCAGCTTCTTTAGGAAAGAGAAAGGAAAACACATCTAATCCTTTCTTTGAGAATCTTCCCACATCTTTTACAGTTTCTTGAATGTCTGAGCTACTGGAAAATAAGCTAATAGTCAGAATTAACTATATTGGTTGCAAGGCTTCATTCTTCTTGTAGATATGTTCAAAAGCTCTGGCTGGTAGGAGAACTTACAGAAAGTGAGGAAACGCCATACAGAAATCAGGTCTCTGAGTCAGAATTATGATTGTTATGGGGGTGAGCTTCACGGGGGCAACCCTCACAAAAATCTCTTTCATGGGGAGGAGCTGGACATCTTCAGGGAGAGATATCCCTCATGAAGGGAAAGTGGGACTCTAAATCTTGAGATGACAGTATTTCACTGAAGAAAATGTGCAGCTGGGTAGCTTAAAAAGTTGTTGGTGATATGCAACTGAGAATCCAAATCAAGGCCTAAATTTATACTCACCACAGTGAGCAGCATTGAAACGAATGCCAGAAACATACAGGAATACCTTCTGTCAATAGGCTTTATCTCTGAAAAACTGTCACGCTGACATGGGCCTTGTCAAGTCAGTCACCCCTGTTGATACATTTCTAGAGCCTAGTCTTCTCCTTTTCTTCACATCAAAATTAAGGTAATAAATGGGAGGGAAAATGTGCTTATAATCTTTCTCGTTCAGGAAAAAAAATGAACGTATAACAACTAGGATTAGCATTATCTTCTGTACCTAACACAAACATCAGAATAACTGGGTCTGGTATCTAAGACACCAGCTTGGGAAGTGAGAAATCATAGAACCATAGATGTGATTTTAAACTCAGCTTTTGCTACTTTCTCCTCGTGTAGCTTTCAACGGATCACTCAATCGTGTCTGGGTTCTTTGTTTTACCAAAAATGAACATAAAAATATGCTTTCTTATCTTTTCAGGCATATGAGTAGGTTAAAAGTACTGAAAACTGTAAAAGACAATGAGAGTACAGGTTAAAAGTTCAGATTCGGTACTGCGTCACTGGATTTGTAATATGCCATTACTCTGATATCCAATGGGAAATATTCCCATTGATAGGAAAATTCATCCACCTACTTCTTATTATCAGAACAACTGGTAGCCTTTTCTTGGCAGGATAGCCATTCCTTCTGCTTTTTAGTCGTACATTTATACTACCAGTTCCAGGTGTCATTTTGTATAGTACTTACTTTGAATACACAGAGACCTGTTTGCTTCATATTGGCCATGAAACAAACGCATACTGCTGTCTAGGCATGGAGGTAAAATCTTTGGTCTATAAGCTCTTACACTGGCAGAAAAAGCAGGAGCAATCATGAATGTCAGATTTACATCAGCTAGTTTAGAAAAAGTATTCATAAACAATCCCAAGGTTTTCTGTCAAGACATCATAGTTTGCATTTTATGGGACAACAGAGTTTTTTGGATAGTAAGGATACACACCATTTTTAACCTTCAGAGTGCTCTGCAAACATGAACTACTATCTCCTCTGCAATGGAGATCTTTAAGAGCTCTGTTGACTGACACTTCCTGGCTCTGGCCAGGAACACGATAACCATTGTGCAGCTTGTCAATTTGTTTATTTCTACTGCCTGACCTCACTTAAGTACACCAGCTTTTGCGCTTTTATTCTTGTCTGTCTCAGCATAATGGGAGGGAGAGGGAGGCAGAGATTAAGAACCAAGAAGCAAAACTGGGAACATCTCATATGACACTGGTGTTTGTTTTTCCACCTCAATTCAAGCAAAAGACTACTAGAGGGTAGACTGGAAACACTTTAGCCCTGTGTCCTTGGCTTTTTGCCTGTTTAACAGAGGTCTTGCACAACTTGTGTTTTATGTGCTGTCACCTTGATTTCTCCGTATTTTAGCTGGTCTCCTGGTGCCACTGTTTGCCATTGGCCTGCCATCAAAGTGAGTGCCTGTGGACAGTGCTCATATGGTATGCAACATACTGTATGCTTTGACAACTCATGTGGTCTTAATGGGTTTCCCAGTTACAGAGGCTAAAAGAGCAAGGCAGCCTGTTACAAGCAGTTCTTATGAATAAATCCTTTAGATAGGAGAAAATAAATAATTCCTACGATGTTTGTTTTTTATCTGGTAGATATAATGAAGTCTTTCTCTCCTGTGGCTGGGGAAAGTGCAAATAGGATATCCGCAATGTCATTTAAATGAATAATGGCTTAGAGACTAGTTAACTTCATTTCTATAAAGTTTTATGATATCTTCAGTGCTTGCAACTAGGTGACATGTTGAAGAAGGATGTCAAGAAAAAAGTGATGATCTTTGTTCAGCTATCCTATTGCATTCTTTCTTTAAATCTATATGGAGAGAAAGATGTGTTTCAGAAAGCAAGGTTGGTTATATGCCTCACCTTACAAAGCAGCAAGGAAACAAACTTTGCTGCACAGACTGCTTCCTTTGATGTACTTGCTGCTTTTGAAGTGGTATCTCATTATCTTCTCTTTATCCTCTCTTGTTTTCCTTGACTTCGTTATCTTGATCGGCTTTCAGTCACCTCCCCACTGGCTCCTCATATCCTGGATCTATTCTCCTGCCTCTTGTCTTCTTTTTCTCTATGTGAGTTTATAATGTTATATATATAGTTATATCATTGAAATGGTAAGGCATCTATCCTGATAAACCAAAGAACAGACAGTAGTTTAACTGCCAGAATCTCTAAAACACATTCAGTTTTTTAAACCTTACTTGGAGCCGTATTTCACGTCACACAAGCTTTGCTTGCATTGCCTTTTATATTTCTCACATATTTTTGTTTTTATCTTCAATTTTACATGGTTTTACATTATACTTTACNTGTGTTGGCTTTGGCTTTTTTCCAGAGCTAAAGTGGCATAAATACATTATGATAGTACTACCATTCAGCCATTTGAACTGTTTATGTAAGTAATGGAGAGGTATTTTTAGCTCACTGTATAATTCTTGACATGATTGCTCCATATCTCTGTGTAAAATCAGAATAAATTCTGAAACAGACTGGTTGCCCAGTAGGGTTGGGATAACTTACTAGTTTAAACACAGCAGACATCAACCTAATGTTCACTAATAATCTAATGCAGTTGAAAATTATTCTGGTCTGATCATTAATGCCATAGAGTTTTGTACCCAGTCCCAGATGTTTGTAGCTCCTACCAATCACTTTCCTTTATTCTACAGCTGTATTCCTTCCTGCTGTCCCCACTGCCTTTTAACATGGGGACATGTGGGTAGGGAGAAAATGAAGTAGCTAGTCAAGTTCCCTGAATTAGTTTCTGATATAAATTAGAAGAGGTCAGAATTTTTAAAAATGCAAATGCTAGTCACAAGTAGGATAATTTTCCAATAGGGAGCAGAATTCTAATTTCCCACCATTTCTGATGATGCAAAATTTCTTTGGTCTTCTAATCAGATCTTACAGTTTGGTAGTCAGTTTCACTCTTTATTTCAGAGACACTTCCCTCCACTAAGAGAACTCCTGTCCATCAAGCTTTTTTAAGGATATTTTCCATTATTGCTTTTTTTTCCAGTAGTTAGTTTCTATGTTCTCATATACATTTACAAATTATAATACAGTTATAAATGTTTTTTTGTTTTGAAGACATGTCTATTTTAACACGTGCTTATTGTATTATTTCAAAATGTAACTGTCAAGAAGAACCATGTAGACTTTGTGAATAATGTGAATGCATTTTCCATAAGTGGTCTGTGCTATAGCATCTTTTCGACTCTCTGTGACAGCAATAGCGATGCATTGGTTTCAGTGGTAAATGGTACAGGCTCTTGAGTACAGGCAGAGTTTTATAAAGATGAGAACAAAATTTCAACAGTATCTACAAACCAACAACTTTAAGCTTTAAGTGTTGGAATCTTAATTCTTACTGAAGATCTGATTAAAAAGGCAACCTCAAAATTTCTTAAAATCTAATGCCTTTACCTGCTTTACCTTTTGAATAACAAAGTTTTAAAATTACAAAAGGACAAAAGTCTAAAGAATAGACTTAACTGTTGTGGTTTCCAAATATTTCTTACTACAGGTTTGCCATTTTTTTCTACCATTCTTCCACCTAATTCTTTAAACAAAATATCTCTTTTTCAGAATTAAAGCAATTTTAACAGAGATTCTCAATGCTGCACAAAGTCCTGAATTGTTATTTTTAACCTTTCCTCTGGTTAGAAGTAGAAGGTTTTAGATAGATCTCTGCATTTGTTTGAATATTTAGATGTTCACAAGTCTCAGCTATCTCCTGAAATGCAAATGAAGTTCCCCTTCTCCATCTTCTTAATTAGGAAGAAACTCAGAAGAATGTTCTTTTCACGGTCTTGAAAATTCAGCAAATACACTTTCTTCTTAAATTGTTTGAATGTGAAAAGAAGCTCAGAATTTTGATGGATTTGCAGAGCTTTGAAATACTTTATGCACAAAAGAAACTTTACTAACTAGGCCACTACCTACAGGCAGAGTTTTAAAGTTAGGGGAGGGAATCTGTGCTCAGAGGTTTTTTTTCAAGACCTACAATGCTGTTTCATTATTTTAACTCACTTTTTATGTTCAAAAGTGAAAGACCTGATTTCTACCGCAGACAAGCTCTTTCCAAATTTTTATTTTTTTTTTTTTCTCCAAAAGGTGTCTTGCAGGTTTTAAATTGGAAGTCTTTTTTTTTGTAAGCTATTCCAAACCTGGCAATTGTTTGTAGTCATTCTAGATTAGCCTTTTCCACATAACTGATCAAGTGATCTATTTGCTTGATAGATGATTTCCCATTTAGAAATCTGAGGAAGCTCCTCTTTATTGAAGACTTTAGCTTGGTAACTGGTGTGGGACTCAGGTTCACAGAGAGAGCCTTGTCTTTTAAATGGCTTCAACTTGAGCAGAAGTTGGTACTTTCCATTGTACAGATTCAGCTTTCTGACAAATTGTTCAACAATTGCCAAGCATCAATTTTTCTGAGGAAAAAAAGTGGCCATATGAAAAGGGTATAATAAAACAGTTGTGAAAGTTTGCTCTGGTTAAATGGTGACGCTGCCAAACATCCTATATAAACAGTGTGTTGAAAGTGTATTTTTACCTATATGTACCATCCACAAAGATCTTGATGAATTTTACAATATGACTTCTTGAAGTAACTTGCAAGGTAACAACTGTGATTTGGGAGTAAATTTCACTGAACTATCTAAACTCAAAAGAATTGGTGGTGCAGCATAATAGCTTTGAGCTGCTCTGAGCTTAGCTTTGCACTTTTAAAGATTTTGTGCTTTAAACCAGGAGAGGTATTAAGCTCACAATAGTTCAACACACATCTTGCTCCACAGGTCATCTGATTGTACTACTGAGTTTGGACGTAACGATGAGATTTGCTCTGAAGCAAGATCTGCTAAAGAGAGGTTGTTTGAAGTGGTCTTAAATACATACATTTTAAATAAACTCCTCATTTTGAGCATGTAAATAACAGTATAGAATTACAGACTAAACATTCAGAATCCGTGAGTTAACAGGCAGTGGAAATACACTGTTCCACTGAAGGCATGGGAAACACAACATTTTCTAAAATGGAAAAAAACTCATTTCCTTTACACTTAAGAGGAGAAAATTTGCATTGGTTCACAATATATCTTGTAGATATATTAAAAAAAAAAAAAAAAAAGAGTTAAATCTGCCTTTAAATAAGTTTATTTATACTGAGATAACATTTGCAAAGCACCACAGAAACAGGAAGATGTGAGTTTCTGTTTCTAATCTCAACCGTCATATGATATGTGGCCTCAAGGTAGCAAGCACCATTTAAAACAGAATGGATTTTTTCCATTCATCTAGCATATATTGTTAAGTTGTAAAAATTTGAAACAAATGTACTCAACGATCTTAAAAAAATCAATGATACCATCAACCATATATACGTATCAAATGTATCCACAAATAATTAACAACCGTTTCCCTGTGAAGTACCTTAAAGGTTGGAGGTTTTTTGGTAACAATTACTTGAGGCAATCTTGTATATATTGTAAAGCTGAGGTAATTTTAAATCCGTTTGGTATATATAAACTTCATAGCTTTTACAGTTAGATGATTAAGTAAAAAGAAAAAATAAAACAAGAAAAATGCCTGACTGCTGGTGTTGTCCGTATTGCTAGAAGCTGGCATTTTGAATTCAACCATATGATTTGTTCGTTCTTAATCTCCAGAATCAAATCACCGAAACAGATTCATTATGTGATGGGGGGGGGGAAATTCACACATAAAGTGAGACAGTAACTGCAGCACAGATTTAAATAAAACCATAGTGGTGAAGGATACAGAGGTGAAGAACAACTTCCATATCTTCAAGAGATGGCTTGAGACATCTCTGGTATATCACCACTGACTGGGGCAACACCATCAATGGCACACTGAAGGTATGAGAAGTCAGCCTGTGGTGTGGCCTAAGAGAGCTCTTGCCCTGCCTGCCGCTCAGGGACTGCTGGCATAATTTTGTATGTTTAACATCAGGGAGAACTAAAGAGAGGAAACTGTAAAATCTCTTTTGATTTCAACAAAATTAAGCTGATCTATCTCAATCAGGAAGGACTGATGAAGATACATTCTTTACCTCATTTTTCTGACAATTTTTCTCCTTATGTCAGTGAGATGGTCTGGATCATCACTTTACAAATCAACACACTATTTTCTTACTGCATCTGTGATTACACGAGTCCCTTAGAATGCCAAGAAGCTTAGACCTTCCAGATAGGAAGTGCAGTTTTAGGAGTCTTCTGGAGCAAAGTAAATGTTTCTTTTCATTTTACTCTATATTGAGTTTGAAGATATCATTACTTCCAATTTTATGAGCGCATAGTTATTAACAGCACACAAGCAATATGTTCTGTAAATTAAAAACTATTTTGCAGAGTTTTGGTGGCTTTGTGATTAAGAAAATAAAATCTTTTGTACAGTACATGTGGATACAATATTATTCTCTCTGCAAAATAATTGCAGTATGAAAGCATTGTTTTGTTCTTCTAATTCTTATTCTTTTAGACATAGACTTCTCTGCACTAGTTTCACAGTGACAACAGTTAGCATGTGGTGGGCTACAATACTGTCTACCAGTATTAACCTATGACCAGACTCTTTGTTAAAACTAATGAACACCAGTAGGGGCTCTATTTTATAGTGCGTTTTCCCCAAAGTGAAACATAGAGAACTTCCCCCTATATTTTTACTTTAACTATTGAAGCAATAAAAAGAAAACATAAAATGAACTAAAGAAATTTGTTGCAGCTCCACACTGACTTTAGCTTGAGTTGCATTTGTATGTGGAGACTTATTTGAAATGTTCCTCCTTTTTTGGCTGGTGATAAAGTCAGACATATTAAAGTCTTTCTCAATTGGCTTGCAGTCTCTTTACCCCCTACAGTTTGTGTTGAAAAGGCCGAGTTCTGCTTACCTTTCTGACAAAAGCAGTTCTTTTGTCTTTTTAGTAAGATTATACATGTGAATAAGAGAAGCAGAATTCGGTCCAAAGGGACTAACTTCAGCAGATTGAAAACAGTTACAGTAATTCACAGTTTTAAAATGCACATGCCATGTCTTTTTTTCTTATTCCTGCTGGTTGCCCATTTATCTTTTGGGATGTAAGGGTATGCACTGTAAGTAAAGATCTCTCTGTGTATTTTTGTATCTTATCTATGCATGCTGAGCTGTTTTGTAAAAGAACACAATCAGAATTTGTATCTAGTGTTTGCACAGAAGCGTACAAACTACATCTCATAGCATTTCCTAACCAGTTATAAGGATAGTTTTGGCTGTGGAAAGGCTGCAGTATTGAGCGTATTAACTGGTAAATTACTACGCATGTTGTTATTTACTTGGGAAACAAAGCTTTGCTTTAAATGCATTTATAAGGTAACCTAATTATCAGGCAAACACTAGGTTGCAGCCTCTGGAAAACTCCCCTCTTCCTAAACTGCTAGATGTAAATCTGTCATCTTGTTTTTACTAAGTCCCTCTGATTTTGCTTAGCCTAAGTTGGCTCAGATGCCAAAAACAAAAAAGGACCAGTGTATGGTAAATTCTTTTTTTTCCTATAAAACCAAAAACCTAATCAAAAATACTGTTTGGAGACAGTTGAGAACACATAACCATGCAGCGTAGGTTTCAAGCAGCTATTGAACACAGCGAGGGCAAATCCCAGCTGCATTTGGCTTCTGTGGAGTCTAAACATGTTTTTTGTTTGGAGCCCTAATGTGTGATTTTTATTTGTTTGTTTTGCTTTTTTCATTTTATACAACTAACTTTCACAAAGTACTCTTGCAACTTTGCACAGATGGGTTCTCTCTCCACACCAGATTGCTCTGCTTCCCCCTGAGGCGCAGCAGTCACCTTTGACACCAACGGCAGTGGGTGAAGCAACAGAAGTTACGGCAAGGAATCAGGCTTCTAGAGGGAGGCGTTTACCTGCTGCTTCTGTCGTTTATGCTGATGACAGACGTGCGCTTAAAGCTTTTGCTCGACTCCTCTTTTAACCATCCCTCGGCTTTACAAGGGCGGGGTGGAAAGCGACGGGTTTCCACGGGGGGCTGTGGGGGCACCGGGAGTTTGGAACAAACCAAAACCACTACGCGAAGCCAGGCAGAACGGGCAAATCCCCGCTGCTGCCCGGACCCGAGGCGAAGGCTGCACAGCGGGACAAGGGGGGCGAGAGCAGCCCTTCCCGCACCGCGGATGCGCCGCCCCGCACGCCCGGCGAGGCGGGCGGGGGT
>VXBW01005178.1:0-36269 GCA_013400375.1 Thinocorus orbignyianus | reverse complement strand
CCTCTGTGCTGGGGACACCGCCGCGTCCCGCCTGTAGCCGGTACCTGCCGCTTGTTGAGCGCTTGTGCGGCTGAGCCCGTCAGCTGTCGCGGGTGGGTGGTCAGGTAGCGCCTGCCCGCGCTGTCGGGGCGCTCGGCGATGCGGGACGGGGTACCCGCCTCATCCCGGCGTGCTGCGGGATGGACCTGTGGGTAAAACTGCCGGCTGCCTCGGGCTGGTGGGGGTTGTGCGTGCTGGTGTGTTTATAAACGTCGCGCTGGTGCGCGGGGGTATTTTGGTGAAGTTGTGTTAACGGGTCGTGTAATAACGCGGATATTTCTCATTAGTGATTGTGGTTCGTTTTGATTGTAAGCGGCAGGGATAGTACAGCATCTGCCACTTGTTCGCCTGCTTGCAAATGTACGGCTGTGGTGTGTGCGCGCCTCCGGCTGCGCTTTTGAAATCATAGGGGGTCTTGCAAAACATGCCGAGAACAAGGTTGACATTTTAAATTTTTTTTTTGAGATTTTCAAAGTTTTCCCTGCTAAAATAACATTTTCTTTTTTAGCTGTATGAAAAAGTTGCATCTTTGTCTAAATGATGTAGGGTTTGTGCAGCTCTCCTTGCTTAGAGGTGGTGGTCATGAAGAACATCCCCAGCTACTGATGCAAATACGGCTTTTGCCCAGCTCGAGCTCCATTTCTCTCTTGGTGTTTATGGGGGTGGCAGTGTGTCCCAGACCCCTGAATAGGCACGGAGACATCTAGGGCCTGGCCCATTGGCCATGTTTGAGATCAGGATAAAAGGGCCAAATGGGGCCTGTAGTATTTTGGGTGGGATGCTTGGTGGGCTGGGAGCCAGGAGGAGCTTGTTGTGGAGGGCACAGGGCTGGTTTCTGGCAAGTGCTGTATGCACCTGGGTGCTCCACTCATTTAAAGCATCTGCTGGCCTTCCCCGCAGGTCTCCATGCTTCAGAAGAAACTGAAGAGTGGGAGATCGTCTTCCCTGCACTGTGGAGCAGGGGCCAGCAGGAGCCGGCGGGTGGCAGCGGTGGTGGTGGGGGCTGCAGTGCTGACCCCAGCTGTGGGAACCGGAGCAGCACCCTCAGTGTCCCAGTCACACCTAGTCCAGTGGCTGGCAGTTCACGGGAGGTACGTTCAGTCTCCTCCTCGGTGGAGGGGCAGGCGCAGGCTGTGGGGCAGGCAGCAGAAGAAGAGGACACTGAGGATGAGTATGAGTCTCAGGAGTTTTACCACTGGTCCCCCCTGCCCCAGGGGTCTGGTGCTGCCTCTCAGTTACCACCACCACAATCGCCACCACCACCACCTCCAGCAGAGGACGGAGATGAAGTGCTGCTGAGGATCCCGGCTTTCGCTCGGGAGCTCTACCTGCTGCTCAAGAGGGACAGCCGCTTCCTGGCTCCTGGTTTTGCTGTGGAGGAGCGACTTGGGGGTGAGGGCAAAAGCCCAGCCAGTGCTGCACAGTCTCAACCTGAGAGAGCTTGTTACTACAGTGGTGCTGTCCTCCGCTATCCAGCCTCCTTCGCCTCCTTCAGTACCTGTGGTGGATTGGTAAGATGACCTTGCATGCAGGGGTAGCACCAAGGTCTCCATCCAAGTGCCAGCTTCACCTGCTGCTTTTCACTCCCATCCCTTTCCTGAGGTCTTTCATAGCTTTTCGTTCATATCTTCTTGGGTCCTATCCCTACACTTACGTCCCTTTTTAACAATTTTGCCAATCATACTTTTATTATCCCACTTATATTTTTTCTCAAATCCTGCTTATGCCTTTGTCATATAAAGTTTTGATGTTCTTTGTCCCATATCTCAACATACCTTTGTTCCCCACTCCTATACCGTTCTTTTTTGGATCTCCTTTTTACTCCTATGCCATTCTTTCACCAGCTTTTCTCATCTCCATCCCTAATTTTATCTTGTTCTTCAGTGTGTGCCTCTAATTACTACCTCCATGCTCACTCTCTGTATCATTATCACTCCTTCAGTCCCTCTGTAATCCATTTGTGCCTCATTCCCATCCTGTATTCTAAAGTTACCGTTCTCATCTGTGTTATCTTACTTAGCCCCTACATCTCAGTTTTCAGACTGTTCTGTCTTTCCTACTTCTACCAGTATTTTACGTCTGCTTTCTCATCTTCATTATTCCCTTTCTCACATTCCTTTGACCTTTTTTCTCTACTTCATAACTTCCCAGTTTGTAGTTACTTGGATTTAATTTCAGTTTCTTCATAGAAGTGCACAATGACTGTGTTCTCAGCAGAAATGTTAATGCAGTCAGTCCTTTTGAATAGTTGTTACTTCCATGGCCTACCTCCATTATTTAAAACAAATTTCACCTGCTATAATTTCTCTCACATCAGTCATGCTTTTTACCAGATAAAGAACCAGGACTGGGCACACTGACAGCAGCAGACCTGACAGAAAGCTGCAATCCCAAGATACTTGGGGGTGGATGGAATGAGTAGAGAGCAGATGGGGTGATGTAAAAAGCTGGCAGGATTTAAACCAAAAACAATTATTACTGCCATTATTCTGATTTTGGGCCTTTATATGGCATCATAAATTCGCACGCCTGCAGCACTTCACAGAATATAGAATACAAACAGTAATGGCAATGGTAAAATATGGCTTATTCATTTGCCTGTTTGTACTTATTCAAAAGTCAAACCCCAAACTTAAAGCAGTGGAGAGGGAACATATGTGGATTGACACCAAATAAAATATTTGCCTGCACTCTTGCAGGGTAAAACTGCCAAGTTTCACACAACTGTTGGCATCTAATTATTGACCACTTGGCATCTAATTATTGACATTTTGTCAGATTTTCCAAAGCATGGTAGCAGGATTAATTGTGGAGAAAAATACAGGAAGTCAACGGAAGGTGGTTTGAAAGCAATCAGGTGAAGGATTTTTATGTTCTGGAAAAGCAGTTGACTTCTGTGCTCCTTGTTCTTGATAGAATTTTACTTCATTCAACGTGGCATTTGGGGAAAATTAGATTAGAAAAATCTTTGCAGAGAAATTTGTAGAGAGAATTATCACTCAAAAGTGATATACATCATTGAATATCTGTAATTGCTTTGACTTTATTTATAAAAAATTCAGTTTTGAAATAGACCCCAGTTCCCTAGAAACCCCATTAGTAGTTTTTGATTCAGTCAGAGGTTTCCTAGGAGTACTGGCTTACTCCCAGCCTACCGGTTGTCTAGCATGTATGTTTGTGCCCAGATCACATTCCCCATTCAGAAAGCTGCAGCTGAAATAGAAACTATTCCATGTATCTCATATAAAATTGGAAACTTGTTGATGTTGACTGGTAGTGTCATGATCCTCAACTCCATAGTCTTGTTTGCAGTGAAATAGTTAAGCAGCTGTTCTTCCTGAGAGTGTTGCTGTGTCAGGCACATAGTGAAAAAAAAGATTGCGCAGTGCTATTATGTCAAAGGTGTCATAACAAATCTTAAGTTATTTGTCATTCTTTATTCAATCATTCCTTGGGCTCTGTCACATGTAAGTTACTCTGTTTCCAAGAATCTTGAGAAAACATCCAGCATACATTGCATATTCCACCCTATATCATTTAGGCCTTGCCCTGCAAAAAGAGGCAAGCAATATTTCAAACTGTATTTTCTCTTTTAAGATGTAAAAATCCACTGAAACTTGACCCTACAAATAAATTTTTGTAGCTAATCAATTGCAATTTGTTTTTTCATTTTAAATGTGAAGATATTTCAGAGAAAATCTGGTATGAATGTCTTGGTTACACTCATTTCAAAACCTTGCAGACTTTGGGTTAGAGCTAGTAGGTTGCACTCACTTTGGAAAGCTGAACAAATGGGCTGTAAGTCCTTTAATATGCAGATTAGATTCCACTCAGCAATTTTTTTTTTTCAGTGTGAAATACAGCATCTCTGTCTTACAGCAAAACTTCTACCATTCTGCTGTTTAGATAGTAGCCTTTTGGTGAATCTTGTAATTGACTGAGGAAAGTAGCTGTAGTCATGGAATTATAGAATGGTTTGGGTTGCAAGGGACCTGAAAGATCATTGAGTTCCAACCCCCCTCCATGGGCAGGGACATCTCTCACTAGACTGGGTTGCTCAAAGCCCATTCAGCCTGGCCTTGAACACCTCCAGGGATGGGGAATCCACAGCTTCTCAGGGCAACCTGTTCGAGTGCCTTACCATCCTTCATAGTAAAGAATTCCTTTCTAATATTTAGTCTAAATCTCCACTCTTTGAGCTTAAAACTGTTACCACTGTTGCTCCCCTCCCTGAGAAAGAGTCCCTCCCTGTCTCTCCTGTAGGCCCTCTTTAGGTACTGGAAGGCTGTTAGAAGGTCTCCCCAGAGCCTTGGCTGAACAAACCCATCTCTCTCAGCCTGTCCTCACAGGAGAGGTGCTCCAATATTCTGATCATCTTTGTGGCCCTTTACTGGACCTGTTTCAACAGGTCAATGTCTTTTTTGTGCTGGGGACTCCAGAGCTGGCTGCAGTACTCCACTGTTGTCAGATAGACAACAGTGATTTTGCCACACAGGAAGAAGTGTGAAGAAGTATATAGACCAGCAGAAGAAGTTTGACCATCACGAAATCATAGAATTGTCGAGGTTGGAAGGGACCTTTCGGATCATTGAGTCCAACCATGATGTGCAGGGAAGGGTTGTATATGACAACACAGATGTGTAACTGATGGGCTAGTTTTGTGGAAAGGTAATGGACCTTCAGTGAAATGAAGGAAAGGCCTTGCAAGAAATTGTGCTAAGTTAGGATGTTGGTGTTCATTCCAGCTTCTCAAGGCATGGAGAGATCTGGCATGTCAGTGACATTTAGGAAACTGAAAAAAAGTCTATGTAGAAATCTTGTTGCCCTTCTATGGGCAGAAAGACAAAAGAGTATTGTTGCAGATGTTAGGTATCTTATCCTCTTGAAGTGGGATGTAGATACTTTTTGAGTATTAGTTGTTGTTGGGAAGTGCATGTAACATGCAGCACAACACTAAAGCTTCCCCATGTATTTTATTTCCTAGTTCCTGAGAGCTTTAGTAGTGTGTTTTTTCTTGAGCTCTTAGTCAAAAGCCAGTATGGAGGGGTGATGATAATGGCATTCATTAGCACACAAGCATGTGAATGTATAAGTGAAAAATGAGAGCTGTACTCACAGATAATTCCTCACCAAATCCTGGCTGCCAGCATTGGTTTTATTTGGCAACCTGTCTTGACGAATGAAGGGAAGATAACTCAGTGGGTATTTTCTAATCAAACTAAAGATTGGAGACATGCATGAAACTCCATCACTGTGACCTTGATGTAGTCTCAAAGGTCACGTGAGCAATGGATGACAACCCTATCCAACTCCTCGATAAAACACTTGCTGATTCTTACATCCTTTTGTAGCTCAATGGTGTTTGCTCTGAGTATTTTTTGGGATTCTGCACTGGTGCTGTGCATAGGTTTCCAAGAATTCTTGATCTGTATGCTAACTGCCTACTTGTTCATCATTAGCCAAATCCCAGGATGTAAGCACTCTTGGCGATGCCAGAGAGGCTGCTCTTCTGAAAGTGATGAATTGCAGAGCCAGACCATTAATTATTTAAATGATCATTTCTATTGCTTGCCTGTGTTTTGCGGTAATATTTGAAATAAGGAAAAAAAGCCTGTAAAACATTGAGCAGTTTTATTTGTGACCGTTAAATATATAATTTACAACTGGTAGTTCTTTTAAAGCGTGCTATAGGAAAAATTTTCTGTGGACTTAGAATCAAGAAATCTGGCTACTGGTTCTTTAGCAATGATCTGCTCTGCTGCTTTCATGAAAGTTGAAGTAATGTCACTGTATTTCGCCAGAGAGAGCTGTAAATGCAGCAAATGTGTGCTTTATCCCCTACTTCTGTCATTTCAGAAAGAGAGGTGTTTAATACCATTTTTTCTCAGCGCTTAATTTGCTTAGGTGGTACTCTCTGGTTATGTGGTGACAGGCAGGGATTTTCCCATTGGTTCTTTTTAGCTGAAGCAGTCTGGAATAAATAGAGAACAGATAGGTAGAGAAAGGATTTGAATGTCTTCTTATACCTAAAGCACTGTGATATGTTTAGACTGCTAGGAAGTGCAAACAGGAGCAAATGTATACACAGAGGATGGACAGGAGAATGCAGCTCCATACAGCTATGCTGTTCGTCACAGCTCTTAGCAGGTTGTCTAACGGAACATGTGTGGAGGTTGACCTAAACAGACAGTACGTCCAGCTGGGTTAATTTCCTGCAGAGAAGCTTGGAAATTTGTCTGTGTGGTTCTGTATTTTTTCTGTATCTGAAGAAAGTGAAATAGTCAATAGCATATTTATAGTTCTCTAAATCCCTGAAGAGTCAGCATCAAATACTAGTTGCAGTGAGAATTAATGTGCATTTTTCCAATGACTTGAGTGGGAACAACTCTTAATACTTCTCCAATCCAATCCAGGGGAGAGCGCTGTCTAGAGAAGTGTATGCCATTAACAAGCAGGTATTTAAAAATCTGATTGATAGTTAATAGACAAGTAGTGACAGGTTCACTCCATCTGTTACACATTCATTTAAAGAGTACTATGTGAAGCAATGCTGCCAGCATCAGCAAAAGAATGGATGTTGGTAGTTCCATGTCAAGCAGAGAAGTGCCAAATGTTGAACAGCATTTTAATAAATGCTTCTGTAGATGCTCCTGATGGTAATGACCTACCTTTACAATAAAAATGAAATAAATTAGTATGTGAAAAAAACTATGTGAGATCTTGAGCTAGTGGAATGCATATATGATACTTCAGTAAGATTTGAAAAAACCCTGAAGCAACTTTACAGGCAATGTGTGAATTTCTTTTTTATTCCTGGCACAAACTGTAGTTTGAAGATTAGTGCTATTATCTAATAGGAAGGGAATGACACACGATGGATTCAAAATATTTTAGATTGTATTGGGTGTTCGAAATTCACGTGCCCCTTTAAATTCGGGACACATAATAGAGCTTTTGCAAAAGTGGAATTTTTTATTTTTTACCTATCCATTGAGGGTAGTTTGATTTTACAGGTTTTCTGAGAACAAGGAGAATTAAACTGTAATGGAACAATAGTAATAGCATAAAATATATTCTATATTCCTCAAGTTCTGCTCACAGTCACTCTTGAGGGTAGGATTCAACCTGAGAAAAGGCTCGATCCCTGTTTTGATATCTTTCCTCCTAGAGAAGGGTTTTAACCACAGTTTCACCATTTTTATATGGGAAAACTCCCAATGGATATAGTTGTCAGTTACACATCCTTCCGTGAGAGCTGGGGATGACATGGCAACTACACTTGAATTTTTGGACATGTTGGACAGTTTTGGAGAGCTGTACTGACCGACCTTTTGGTTGTACAGCTTCTTCCAGTGGCAACTCCTTTCCTGGCAGAGGATCACAGTGACTGGGAACGCATAGGTGTTTTGCATTGGGTGTGAGTAGTGAACCTGATGTTTGCTGTGCTGTGCACATGCAAGGTAGACCCTTGCTTTTGTGAGCATCCCTGCTTTTGTGGGGCTCTTGGAGCAGCTGGTCAGGAGCAGTTCTGGGGCTTCATAGTAGCACAGCTTCCCAGAGCCAGTTTACAGGCGGTAAGCTCATGGTGTAAGGCTCCGAGACTTCTTAAAGACTTCTTACTTTGATCAAACTGGAGAGCGACCACTCCATTACACATCTGGACCATACAGTACAAAGTCTTAAATGGGTTAAATACCAAGCCTCTTATCAAACAAAAATAGCACCCTTGCCCTTTCCACTTTAGCAATGTTGCAGTTAGACATTGTTATTGAGTAAATTCCAGACCAGGTATTTTTCCAAAAGAAATTGGAGACAATTACAGCTTCTCCTGTGCTGAGGGTAAGGATTATAAAACAGAGGTCACTGTCAATTTTTCATAAAAGCAAAAGGATTATTAGGACTATTCATGGTCCGTACATACAGGCTAAAGTTTGACATTGCGGAGGGAGGACTATAAAATTAAATAGCGTTATCCTTAAAGGCTGACATTATGAAATGAAGTACATACTCCCTCCTTCTATGCACCCAGCTTCCTGGGATACTGAAATGAAGGAGAGGAAAAATACAAGCAGTAAAATATGTGTTTAGATCCTTGCTTTTGAAAGCTAGGGCTAACTCAAGACAGAAGCATGCAGGAAATCACAGGTGGGTTTTTTTGGAGGCTTTTTTCAGTTGCCTATTTAGAATTCTAAACTCGTTATTTCTTAGTGCACGATCTGCCTGCTTTTCTGTTCCAAGTTTGTTAAAGAAATGAAACTTTGCTGAGAGGGACAGAAATAAATATGTGGATGAGGGTACTCTGTGAGTATTGCTTTCTCACAGGTCACAGGTTCACCAGGTTTTGCTTTGTTGACTTTAACTTACACCTCATTTGTGTTTTAGCTTCTTTAAATTGGCAATGTAAAATTTGTCATCAGTAAGTCATAAGTGGGAAGGTAGGGCATGAGTGGAAGTGTCAGCCCTGAACAGAAAGCAGCTTTCCTGTGTTATTAATAAGATTATCGAGGTTGTTTTGCAAGATATGGAAGTGAGATGGTAAATCAGAATAACTGGTTAAGTCTATTTGTAAAAATTTTGTTTAAATTAAGTGAGTGAAGGTTTTTTTTCCCCCACCTAATTAGAACTGCTTTAAAAAGAAAAGACAGAGCACTGAGCCTCTCCTAGCTACAACTGTTCATGTTAGTGAAAATTAGCGTTTTCTCCAAGTCTTGTAACCCTGGCTTTTGTTCGTATCTCATTGTATGTGCCAGTTGTTTCTTCTGTAGCAAATTAACCAGGATTTTTATAAAAAACAAATGTTTGCTGTGTTGCAACCCTTGCAATTTTATTTTAAAAGCACTGTTCTTTGTCTTTCTTTTTTAGGAGATTTATTCTTTTTGGTAGTTAATGGCAGATTGTGAGAAGGGAAATAATAGGAACATCCATGATTTCCAAGATTTACCATGAAAATAGGGGAGCTGGGAAATAGGGAGGAAACAGCAGGTGTGAGAGTCATAGTGGGTTTGATGGTAGGTTAGGATATTCAAGGAGTCGTCTGTGAAAAGTCGTCAGGTAGAGATAGCATGCAAATGATACAAGTGTTTCTCTGCTGTGCGATAAAGAGATCTATCAGGGTAGGAATGGATGACTCAAAGCTGTTTGGATTTGAGGGAGAATGAGATGTTTGCAGAAGTTCTCCAGTAGTGCATGTGCCTTTCCTTGGTTTACTCAAGTCTCTCACTGGTGACTTTAGGGACATTGTATAAGGATTGCTTGGTAGCTCCTTTCCTTGTTTAGCAACATAATGAAATGGTGTGAAATATGCTAAGCACATGCATGTGTGTGTTACATTGCATATCCAGACCATAGTTGGTCAAACTTTTATAAACCAACAGCCCAAAATATCTATATTATATTTAAAATCAGATGTACATCTGTTGTGCATTAGCAGTTCAGTCAACCTTTTGTTGTTAACCTGTCATTGCCTGGACAATCTGATCTTGGTTATTTCTATTGCTTCTAATAATGTCATAAAATAAGCAAATAAGTATTATTTGGAAGGGATAGAATGAAGAACATTTCTAGTGTTAATTGCAGAACAATGTATTTAGAATGATGAATCAATATCATAACATTAGTTGCTAATAATACATGCATCTGCACATAAGTGAATAGAAGTAAAATATTTTGGAAGTCTGTACTGTGAGTGTTTTTCTTGGATCGACCACTGCTTCAGTCAGAATTATTTTCTGAATGAGTTTTACATCCAAAAATGTAAAAATGTGCCCAAAACATGTGAAGTGATTTAGCTCCTGTGTGATTACCCTCCAACAGTTGCATATGCTTGTTTTATGATCTCAGCTGTGCTACCTTAAGTTCTCATTAGATGTCAGAAGTTTAACTAGGTCAAGTTAGGTCAATCTTATTTAGATAGCAGTATGTTAAGGAAAACAGAGGTATTTCTGCATGCGATCTTAATTCAGCTGGGGACAACCTTTTATGATTCAGTACAGAATATATGTCATGTTTCATCCCCCTGGGCTTAAGGAGATGCTGGCTGGGAAAAGTGCCCAAGTAATGGCTCTAGCTATTACAGTAATGCCATCTTCTATATAAAATGCTAAACTGCTTTAGGTGTTCTTACACTTCCCAGTGCTCTTTCTGTCAGTTAGGACACCAATTAGCCTGGCAATTGGAGGATAGTAACAAAACGAGTTGAAAACTCAGGTGTAAAATCTTCAAGGCTTCCTATATGAGGTGCTTTTCTTTTCTTCTGAGGGTGGGAAGACAGGAGGAAAAGGGACATGATGTGAGACAATAAAAAGCTGAATGCTTATTATTCTGGGATACAGCAGTGGGTGAAGGGTGAGTTCTTATTTTTGGTATGTGCTGGGGAACATAAAACCAGGTTTGTAGACATACTTGTAGGGCTTAGTATTTAGTTGTACTTAATTTGCTTTCTGAAAGTACTCTCTAAGCATAAACGTGTCTGGATGTGTACTACTGTTGTAAGCTCTGTGTGAAACTCTTCTAGCGTACGAAATTTTTAAAATTTTCTGGGAATTTTTAAGCTTGTTGCAAGTTAGGGGATAGGAAGTTGCTCTAGGTGATTTTTTCCTAGATAGATCCCCAGTTTCTTTTGTCCCTCTATGACATAAATGGACACCATCTCAAATATTTAGTAAGTAACTTCTGAGAGGAGTGAGGTATTTAAAACTGGAAGAGGGTTTATACACTAAAATGGGCACATACAAAAAAATCTAATTTTCCAATTTCTTGCTGATATTCCTAGTATATTTCCCCTTTTCTGGCTGATCGCCTGTTTCTTCTGTAGTGACCTAAGGAAGCATAATAATAAAAAATTCTTCTTTGTCCATTTGGTGAAATTTTTTTTTCTTCTAATACTAAATTATTTGCATTGGAAATAACCTTTTCATATTTCATGTTTGGTGATCAATCTTTTGCTTGTTTCATGTAAACAAATTGACTTCAAAGTTTCCAATCAGATTGGTAGTATTTGCTACTGTATTCTGCTCATGATTCGTATTCTTACACACATAAAATCAAGCTCTCTAGCTTTTAAAAAAAAGGAAAAAAAGCCTTCTTCCAAAATCTGTTGTTCTTTTTTTTTCCTTTTAGTTAAAATAATAGTCTTTAAAAATAATTAGATATTGTTTCTTCTCACATGAGGGTGTCAGAAATTTAGTTTTTATGTGCAACAAAAGGTAAATTAATATTTATTTTTTTCCAAAAACAGGGACAAGAGAATCTGGACTTAGAAGTTAAAAGCAAAAAAACCTATGTGTAGTTTGGAAATAAAATGAGATATGAATTTCAGTTAGGAGTGGAGTCGTAGAAGTATATGACATCTATATATCCTTAAGGTTTTAAGCGTATGAATCTAAATAATAATAAATTGTGAGAGTCTCATTTATTTCTCATAAAACAACCAGTTCTGGATTAATGGATTTCTAGGCTGGGATATAAAAAGTCTAAGCATAACTTTACTTTATAGATGAACTAACTAGATTTGTTGAATTATAACTCTATGCTCGTAAATACTGGTTTTTTCCTTTCTTGAATTACTGTTTTCCAGTTAGTAGTTTTGGCAAATTGTAGATCTGAACTCAACTGAGTTTCATGGAGTGTTGCCTTGAATTAAATAGTCTTTGAATGCAGTTCAGCCCCTCTCTCAGAAGAAAACCAAAAATAATGGAGTTGTGGATAGATATTTCAATAAGGATTAGCAGAGATTAAATTTCTCTATGGGCAATTGTGGGCGGGTTTTGGAGCTGTGCCACATCCTTCTGTGGCTACAATGAAAGCACAGGGGTTTCAACAATGATAGCTTATTGGTATGCACTATTTGAGTGTTTTACAAGGATGAATCAATTTAAACTCTGAACTCTTGTATTGGTCTTTTTGATGCTAGTCTAGGTGTTGTATCTGATGTAGATTACAGACATGGTTGCTGCTATTTTCCATTTAAATCTCCTATGTGGGACTAAGTGCAGAATGCTTTGTGCTCATCTTCTGTATACTATTATATTTTTGCCTGCATAAAATAGTATTTCAGATTCTCAGGGGATTGAATACAGTCTTGTATTAAAGAAATGGGGCAGTTTCATTATCTAAAGGTACAGCAGTTTGATTGATACTCCAGAAATGGTGATTTTTAGTCTTACTGCAAGAAGTGCTGAAGTTACTTGTATTACATGAAAGTACTCTGAAGAAACACATCTTTACAAGCACTAAGTCTGTAACTGCAAGCATTTTTTCCATAGGTGTTGCTTTTTCTGGGACTAGAGTTGTGTTTAGCTATGCGAAGGGTCTTTCATATACCATTTTAACAATTATTGAAATGTTGTTATATAATAAATGGGCTGGAATATCACTAAACCAGTTCATTGTAAAGAATTTTTAACTTAAGTTTTATAGACTATATTTTTTTAAATCCTGGCTCACTTTAGAGAAGCTGTTGTATTTATTCTGGAAAGGGGATATGGCTGGGATTTAATGGTAAGTCAGTGTTCCATTTAATACAGCATATATTTGATGTGCAAAACCAAGTGATTGTTAACATCATGCATCACTCAGTTCTAACAATCTGATTGACATAATTTACAGGTTAGGCGGCTGTTTTAAAAATGGATTTTTATGCCAGTTCTCCTTTGAATTATGCAAGTAAAGGGCTGTATCATGTTTGTTCATATATAATGGTGTTTTGGTTTTCAGTTTGATTGCAGTTTATTTTATTACATTGGTTGTCTGTGCTTGGTTGAGCATGTTGCTTTAGCATACTTTGTGAAGCAAAATAAAATAAGGCTTTCCAGAACATTTCAAGCAACAAATGATGCATCTTCATTCATTAGTTAGTTGATGCATGTACCAGCAATAGAGTTGAAGTCATGCAACCATGTAAAACATCTGTCTACTGTATGATTGTGTGGCGGATGAAATGAAGACTTGTCCAGAGGAGAGCCTCCAAGCTCATGAAGTGTCTAGAGAACAAGTCATATGAGGAGAGGCTGAGGGAACTGGGAATGTTAGGTTTGGAGAAGAGGAGGCTGAGGGGAGACCTCATTGCCCTCTACACCTACCTGAAATGAAGTTACAGGTAGGTGGGGTGCTGGCCTTTTCTCCCAACTGAAGGAGACCAGAGGAAATGATCTGAAGTTGCATCAGGGGAGATCTAGATTGGATATTAGGAAGAATTACTTTCCTGAAAGAGTGGTCAGGCACTGGAACGGCCTGCCCAGGGAGGTGGTTGAGTCACCATCCCTGGAGGTATTTAAGAAATGTGTGGATGTGGCACTTCAGGGCATGCTCTAGATTGTAGGGAGTGGGTTGTGGCTTTGCGTATCGTTGGACTCAGTGATCTCAGAGGTCCTTTCCATAACGATTCTGTGAATCTGTGACTGAAGCTTTTGATATCTCTGAAGTTTTTCTTTTGGTTTTACAGTCTTAATAGTTAGTTAATGCTTCCTTTTGTAATGGTAGTTACTACCTTTAGATCATTTGGAAACTGTGCTTGAATTGTGTCAGCTGTGGTGATTGTGTTTCTGAGGAACCAATCTGAAAGCATGGTCCTTGTGAGCTACTGTTCTGTTTCTGTGTCTATCAGCGCCTTGAAACATAGGCTTACATGAAAATGAGAACTCATCTAAATAAAAAGGTGATTCTGTAGTCCACATAGGGACAGATCAAATCATGAAACCTAAAGGCCAAAATGCTGGGAGACTGCTGAAAATACTTCTTTTAAAAAAACCCCAAAAGATTCTGCTTGTAGTTGACCATTTGGAGCTGCGAGTACAGAAAGTTTATGTGTTCTATTAGGTGAGTAATAAATTCCATTTTAATTAAATTAATTTCTGGCTCTTGGGGTTTTTTCATACAAGTGCAGAGGAGTCAGCTAGGTGGCCAATTCATTACTTTTGCACAGTTGTTGTCTTCTAGTTTCCTTATATTTACTTGCTTTAGCTCGATTCATTAATTATTATTTCTGAAAATAAATTTTGTAACATAAAGTTACAGACAGCGAACTTTTCTACACATCATAAAATCAGAGTCTTGATTTTATAACATAATCCTGTATTTACTATCACAACACTATCATTGATCTAAATTGGTACGAAATCAGGTCTGGATCTGCTCTGGGTTTAGACAAGAGTGGAATACTGTATCTTGCTCCATTGGCCAAAGCAAATTGAAGGTCTTGTGGCTGTCATCCATGAAATGTTTTTTCTCTAACAACAACTCCTCATTTATTTTCTCTTTTAATGTTGTAAAATTGAGAAAGTTTCTTCTGATATTAATGATAATGTGAGTGCCTTCTTGCCATAATATCAGGGCTTGATCATAGTTGACGCAAACACAGTGGTTTTGAAAGAGTCATGAGATGGTTTTTAGTGTCATTATTCTCAAACAATAATAAATACTTAATGTTAAGCAAGATCTCTGAGCAAAAGATACCTATTTTATTAATTCATCTTATTTAATTGGAAAAAATCAGACAATCTTTAAGGTTCTCTAGCCCTTAGAGCTTCTGTTTCTTCTGTAATAGAAGAAAATTTACTAGATAATTAAGAATAACTCCAGAATCTAACTAGTTTTACTAATCAGTTCAACCTCCTGAGATAATGAATAGGAGCTACTGTCTGAAGGGAAGAATGATCATGGTGGGTTAGCAGAATAGGTGATGTTTACTTTTGTGACATAGTTGCCATGAAGTCTATATTGCTTTAGGCATCTAAGGTTGAAAATAGCTTATTTTTTTTCTTAAGGATTGCAGAGTGTGTGCTGTGTGCAGTTGTGGATATTCTGCCCATTTAATAGGTGTACTACTGATGGAGTCTGCCTCACCAATAGTGATACTAGTGAATAATTGTGTACTTGTCTGGAGCAAATGCATACAGTGTAGTTTTTTAATTTCAGTTTAGAAATCATTTTTTTTTCAGTGTGTCTTTAGCTCAGTGTGTCTTGGAAATAGGCTTTAGATTGACTGTTACATATGTAACATAAAATTTGACTTCCCATTTCAACAATGGCTTATAACACTTGGATCAGAAATACTAATTTCCTCTCAAAATTTTACAAAATAAAGTCACCTGTGCTAAAAGTAGTAGGCTTTCTGTACCTCATAAACTTCTAGAGTGCTGTGTAAGGAAAAGAAATAAGAACATGCCTGTGGTAAGTCTGCATTTCTTAGTTTGTAGTTGCATAAATCTTTAGGTGTTAATAATTTTTAATTTATGATTTTAAAGATATATCTTTGGAATATATTTCTTGAGTGAACATGAAACTGTGTGTGAAAGAAAATGGAATTTCATGTACTGCAAACTCAAAATCCACATCACCTCTGTATTGTCCTTTTCCCTCTACATTTTCCTCCCTTTGTTTAAAGAATGTAGAGCCTAAGCACTTGGCAGATTAATAGATGTATAGCTGTAGAGAATGTGTATTTGAAATCTAGGTAGCTCCAGTTTAAAAAAAAAAAAAAATTATTTGCACAGTAAACTTATCTGTGTAGGATTTATAGCATTTATACTTCTGTCAAACATTTTTCATGTAAGTACTTTTGCATGCAACTGCAATTGTTTGTTTTGCAGATGTTTCGATTGAAAACTAGGCTTTAAATTGTGGTTTATGTCAAACTTTTAAAATATAACCACTAGTTTTGAATTTCTCAGATTATTAGTATTCAGTGTATACGTATACACTCTCCAAACTGAATGCCAGTTAAGAATACATGAGCGTAAATATCTTGGCCAAATTTATAGTGCAAGTCAATGACAGAACAAGATTAGAATTCAAAACTTAAAACAAAGACAGAGAAAAAGTAAATAATAGAATTGGAATAGAAATGAGAGATCAGGACAGTATCAACTCAGTACAACATGACAGCCAAGTACAGATCCCTTCTGTGAGAGGTGGAGACGTTGATGTATGCGAGGCCATATAGCAGCTGTTATTACCAAAACCCTGCAAATTCCAACAGAACAGAGTTGTAGGGTTTATTCAGCTTAAACCAAGGAAGTACTGAATGAGCTGCTGTATCTTATAGAAGTTTTATATGCAAAAATGTTCTATTATTCATGCAGAATTGCAGTGCTATTGTTTTATTTTTTTTTTAATACCTTGGACAAAGATATTTGAGTAAGTTTTCTTTTTTTATGAACATATGCGACATTTCAGTAGGATTATGTAAATTTTTCATGAAACTTTTTCTCTTTATTGGTATACGTCCCTTTGTTGTACTGTGCTCCACCTATTACCTGCAAAGATGACCAGGTCCATTTTAGCAGGTCTGCTTGCCATCCGTCCACCCATCCACCAATGTGAAGTCTGTACCAGTGCAGGGGGTGAATCTGTCCCAGGGGGTGGATTTGGAATCCACCCTTGCTGAATTTCATGATAACTCTTCATAACTATAAGTTTATATATAGTTTATATATAGTTTATATATAGTTTATATTTATTATATTCATTTTATATGTATAGGTTGGATGTCACCGAAATGAGCTCACATGAATGACTGATATCCATGAGACCCACATTTCCATCGTTCTGTGACTTCAGTAAAGATGCTGGGGCTCTTGTTGCTTATCCTTGTTCTTTATCTTTTATTCATCTGGCTCACCGATTACATTCTTTGTCCAGTCATACTTCTTCAACCCCCAAAATTTTAAATTATCGCAGGATTGGTAATATCTGTAGTGCACATCATTAGGTAACAGAATTCACTTCATGTGACACATTGGGAATAAGATATCTGTAGTTAGAGATGATTTGGTTGCCACCTAATACTTGCCACAGGAAGGATACATTTAGCCTGAGGAGTTTATAATTGATATTTGTTATATTTCTGTTTAAAACATTTGAAAATAGCATGTGGAATTGCCTTATAATAGTATTTTACAATAAATTAATATTAAGGATAGTTTTGTTACCTCAGACTGGAGCAAATTAGACTTGTCTCTATGGAGTGAGAAACCAGCATATAGACATCTAGTTCATGGGACAGTCTGTGTAGGGTAGTGATTGTTTATGGAGGTTTTTGTATTTGTTCCAGAAAGAGGCTATAGGGTTTCAGTCAACACCAGTGTCCTAGTTACCTCCTTTTAACATTTAGTATTTTGAAATTTGAGTTATAGTGCACTAGTGATTTTAAATTTCTTTCTGTGTGTTTAAATTATGCTGTGCCTTCTCAGTGCAAGACTTAAAAGGGTTTGGGATGACTTCTATGTTTTAAAGCATTGAGCCTCTTCCAGTGTTTTGACACAACTAATTTGACTAAAACGAACTGTAATTAAACTGTACTTCTGAGTAAATGCTGCCAGAAAAAGAGTGTACAGTGGAGTCCATTTACAATGTGCGGTTGAAGCAATAAATCTGTGAAGAGAATAACATATGCTTAATTTCAGTAAACAACTTCTTACAGTTTGTGGCTGTGGGTTGTTTTTTTTTCTTTAAAGGAGAATCTGTGAAAGCTAATACATGTAATGAACATGTCATAATGTTACAATGAACCGGCTGGCATATTATTTAAGAGAAATTATTTTCACCCCTGTATCCAGTAACGTGTTGTGTGCCTTACAATACGGGAAAGTAAGTAGTGTCAAAGAATAACATACAAAACTAGTTACATCTAGGAAATTGAAATGAAAAAGTTATATTTGTAAAAACAGAATGTCAGATATAACAATGACCTTAAAACAACATATTTGAAATAACAAATAGGAATTCTGTTACTGCTAGTGATCCTATATATGTGTTTCCTCCTTCTTAAAGAGTTCATTCTCCTTGTGAAGCTGGTGGTCTTTCAGTGGAAGATGCTCCTTTGGTGTAACTTGGCGTGACTGTTTTAAGTCCCATTCTTGCAAATTTAGTTAGTAGAGTGAGAGACAGGGTCCAGTAAATTTTGCCTTGTTTTCAATGTGACCTTTGTTCACATTAGTGTGGAGAGAAAGCAGTGTTTTAGATGATAGAAAGCATTATTTTTTTTTGACGATTCTGTACTTTTAGAGGAAAAACCCCTCTTTTCTGGTAAGCTCACAAAGAACTGTGTGCTTTATATGACAGGAGGCAAGGTCAGAAGCAGCACATGGGGAGCTGACTTTGCTTTAGTGGTAAATTCAAAGCTGGAAGGTACAGGAGAATTTTTAAACAGACCAAACTCTTATTATACATTTATAGGTTTGCTTTATAGACTGATGACTTAGCTGGAAGTCATAGGGAGAGGAAAAGATTGTGTAATTGCTGGTCACAGCATTATTATCAACAGTTAGGCGTGATGTGCGTGTGAAAGATGCATCTAAGTGGAGATACAGAAACTTTATTCTTCAGAAAGTTGCAGTGAAATTTTAACTGAAATACGGCTTGTAGTTCTGGTTCCTGATGTTCAGAGAGAGGAATTCAGTTGTGGCTACAAGGATAATTATAGTAGTAAAAACTGTTTCATCAAGGAACAGTCAAAGGCTTGTGCGTTTATCGTCATGCAGCAGGAACTGTGATACAATATGACTACCTTTTACAAAAACACTGGATTGAGTATCAAGGAGTCTGGAAAGCTGGCCAAGGATGACAGCAATGTAGATCCAGGGTGAGATGGACCTAAAACATAGTCATGAATAAATTAAAGTTAGAAAATTGGAAAGAGTTCCAACTAGTAGAAGAGAAAAATCTGAAACAAATTTCAAATGGGAGTAGTAAAATAATAGAGCAGCAGCTCCATTGAAACTACTTTAAATAACAGCAACAGCAAGGAAATAAAGTAAAAAGAAATCTAGGCTGAGAAAGGATCTGTATTGCAAGGGTAAGTATAAGAAAGACTCTTATGAAGTCTGAATGCATAGAGGGCTGGACTTGATCTGTGGATCTAGCACATCTAAAATATAAAGCCAATCACATTCTCTGTTCTAGGCTGTTTTTTATCCTTTATTAATTTTTCAGTACTGCAGGAAAGAATTAAGTGTAGTATAGTGAACAGTGAGAATTAAGGTAGTATAATGAGAATAATGCAATAATACATGCTGCATGTTAAAGAAAAAAGAAAAAAAAGGATCTGATTTAGCAGGTTGAGTTTAGCTGAGTGTTTTTGGTATTCAAGTGAAATTTGTAAGCAAACCTAGAATTTGACGAGTGATACATAATTCTCTTTGTTTGATTTCCTGCCTGTTACTGTTAGACAGTAACAAAAATATGAAAGCCCATTATGCTAGGTAAGTCACTAAAGAAACCAGTCAATCTTTCTCTCATCTAGTGCTTCCTTCAAGACAATGTCATTTGTTCAGAAAAATATGCATTGCCTGTGTTGATGCCAAGTACTGTGATCAGTACTGGAGAAGTCCAGATGATTCACTTGCTACCAAGTGACCTTTTCCTGATGAGTTTTTCTCTCATTCGCAGAATACTTACCTTTTTTTGGTGTATGTATTGAGATGTGTTGTCCTTTGTCAAAGGTGTTTCTTAAGTTTGGGGTTTTGATCCTTTAAGTCACAGCATAATCAACCACAACTTTGGCAAGAGCATATTGGATGGGGGAAAGGGGAGAGTTTGAAAACATCAGGATTTCACAATTGTTTTGTCAGCTCTACGGAATTCTACTGGAGATCAGAAAGCAGGTGTGCCGTGGTTGAAAATGTTCTGAGTTTTCTGGGGTAGTGGCACAAACTGAGCTAGTGGACTCTATAAATGATGTGACACTATTGTTGATGAGGCAAGAGTCTGTAGCTGGCTGATATTTCTAATTAGAAGAACAGAGAATTGTGGTCACGTGAAGAGGTAGACACTTGAACCTGATCATCAGCCTGTTACATTGCACAGAAAACTGTGGCACTTGGAGGGACTTGCATCAGGTTTGAACATTTGATTTTAAAACACCATCACAAGTTTAGGACTCACCTTTTGTGTTTTTGCCTAAAAAAGGCACTTAAAAGAAAGGAGAGTGATTTGAATGGATACATTTTACATATTTTATTGGCAATTTAATTTTGTGTAGATTGAACACCTGTTTACCACTGAGTAGCATAGCGATTGATGCTCTGTAGTAACATGTTTTCCTGCATCTGTGTGGATTTTTCAGAGAGTGAGGAGTGTGTATTTCTGTGTGCATATAGTCATTGCAGGACTCTATAAAATAGGAAGAGAAGCAAAGGTAGTAAGTACCTTATTATTTTAATGATGTTTTCCAAAAATTACAGGTTTTTAAACCTGTAGTAATCATGAAAAATGAATATACTGTGCTGAAAACTAGAGAATTTGTGCTTGCTCTGAAGTTTGTGTTATCCTTTAGTCAAAAAAGAGTTTGTACCCTTGCATTCACCCTTGTGAACTGTATAGCAATTCATAACACACCCTTTTAGGTAATACCGTGATTAAAAAGAGCCGTAACCGCACATCATGTAGGCTAAAGCCCATTTGGTATGAAGTCCATGAAACATAAATATGATATCATCATTATGCATTTATTATGATGATCATGTATTGTATCATGGGGAATATTTCAACTTTTCATCTTTGTCACGGATTGTTGTGGATTTAGAAAACTCCAGGAGACGGAAGAAAGCAAAAGATATGGGAACTTTTATGGTAAACTCAGATACCACGGGACCTATGATAAAAGTGACAATGCTAAAACACAAAACAGATGTGGAACATGGATAAGGAAATTACATCTTTGTAGTGATACAGATAAGTTTTTGATGTAGACTCTTGTTGATATCTGTGCCTTTACAGCTTTTACCTTCATTTCTTTAAAAATGGAATGAACTGCAACAGTTTTAAGCTTAGTGTTGTTAATGAGAAGTTTACCTGTAAGCATTGAAAAGTTTTTTTGAAGTGCTCAGAAAATCACAGTTTGAACTACCAATGCTTATGTTAATTTTATAATATCTATTTTTATTGTTTTGTTTCCTTATGAGACGTACGGAAAATGCATCCTCTGACTTTAAAGACGCTGCATTGCAGCTGTGCAGACAGGGTACGGCTTGAGTGTTATCTCAGATGTGACGTGAGAATTTCCTGAAGTGCCCTAGAAAAATTCTGACTTCTACATCTTTATCTTGGAGATATGAGTACTGATCATTTTAAGGCATGGACTTCGTAGCCTAATGGTACAAATTATACTGAAGTATTTTTGCCCAACTTCCAATAAAATCCTAGTCCGTCACAAAGAACACATTAAACAGAACAGAGACATTTGTGCAGATGCCTTTTGTGTAGATTAAAGATACATCCCAAATGTGAAAAACTAGCCATGTAACTTAGAGTATTTATACTCTGTAAATGGCCAATGTGTGAATAAGCTTATGTAGCGGGTTTTGTGTCTTTTATATCTTAGAGGTGCAGTCTTCAGTTTAGGGATATACATTCTAATCTTAGAGGTTTACCTTGTAATCTCAGATATTTATCTAGGGAAAAGGAATCTGAACTTTTCATCTGAGTAGGTTTTAGCAGAGCTGTGGGATTCTTGCAGAGAATGCATTCTGCCACCAGCCTGTCGGTTGAAACTCAAATGCTTTTTCTTAGTTCAGCTGTACTTCAGCAAAATGCCATTGGAAGAACCCAAGTCTTTCAGCAAGATAGGTTGTATGTTGCTAACAACAGAATTGCTAAAATTCGGAACTTGAAACTATCATGGGAAGCTTGTAGGCAGTGATTTTGGAGCACAACTATGAACCACTGTTGCTGGGAGGATAGCCTTATTAACAAGTAGATTTGCTGGTTCTCCACTGCTCTTCACTAAGTAAAAAAGCAAAAGGTTAGAACCCTGTGTAAAATGTTTTACTTTCTGGGTTTGGCAGGAAGAGATTTCTCCACAATGAGATGCATTTTGTTTTTATTTGAAAAACTATCTAAGTAAAGTTTTGGTTTTTTTAAAAAAAGTTAACTTAGCATTCATGTTGCAGAGCTAAAAATATAGAATGTCAGTTTGAGCAAAAGTTAATGTTGATATTGGAACTTTATTTTGGCAGTGCTGCAGTATTTGCTATCCTGTATGTTTTTTTTAAGTTATGACTTAACTGCACATACAATAAAATATACGTGGTTTCTAATGGAGCTGATTTAACTTTGAGTTGGAACTTTTAATTTATAAGTGAAATTCAGAAAAAAATAGGGAAAACTCAAACTAGACTTCTAATAAATTTCCAAAGCACTTTTATGAAAAAAGGGGTTTAGGAATTAATTCTGCCTGCATCTTGTTGTAGTTCACCATCTATAATGTGTTATGTCTTAAAATGGTACTACTGAATGCCCCCTGGTAATCTTCAGAGTGCACAGTTATACTGAATTGATTTAAAAACCAGTAATAGATCATGTGTTTCCAGTTGGGTTTCATAAGCATGAAATGTTTTATGTATGTGACCATTAATAAAGATTCCTAAAGTATTAAAAACAAGTTACAGAAGTGGATACTAAATTGCTAATATGTTACCATTTTAGAGAATGTCTGATAAGATTACAAATGATGTAATTTACATCCTCCAGACAAAAACCTAATTTGAATATTCGTTTACTGACAGTGGTAGTCTAAGCATATGGAAATTCTACCTTGCACAGGGACAAGATGCCAACAAGTAGCTGAATGGCAGTAATGGAATAATTTCTTTTGCTTCATATCACCTGAGAGGACTGTGGGCAGTCCAACTGGCCGAAGGGGAAAAAGCACACTTTGGCAGTGGAGCCAGTCAAGAAGAAATATTGCTGGTTAAGAGTGTAGGAGATTTTAGGAGTGGAGGTTTTATTTTGAGTAGGTCTGCTTGTGCTGCACACTGATGAGAGAGGCATTTGTGGAGTGGGAACTGAGATGTTCAAAGGCAGTCTAGACTGCAAGATACAAGTTAAAGTTCTGTTTAAAGGGGAAAATGTAGCTGTGTCAAAGCAGCCTTTCTTAAAGTCCTAGTGAATGTCTTCAAACTTGAATAAAAATCAATCACAATCTTATCGGTTTCAAAGTTGTGACTGTGTATCATGTTACCTCAATTGCCATTTCACAATGCTGAATTGTTTCCCAAGCTACAAATCTGTTGGCCTCTTTGAGGTCTGGTCTGCTTAAGGACTGCACTGGACTTAACCAACAATGTCTGTAGGCATTTGCAGTGCAGAGATCACAAGAATAGAGTTTGTGTGTTACTCATTGTGAAGTGGAGAAAAAAAAAAAAGAAAAAAAAAAGATGCTTTTTAAAGTAAATTTCAAAAAAAGTGGATAGTGTCTCCATCTCTGGAGGTATTCATAACCCTCCTGGACATGTTCCTGTGCAGCCTGCTCTAGGCGGACCTGCACTGGCATGGAGGTTAGAGTAGATGATCTCCAGAGGTCCCTTCCAACCCCATATGATTCTGTGGAGTCTGTAAGTCATGGAAGGTTAAATAACACCCTGCTCACCCTTCAGGACCTTAGGATCTTAACAGGTCCTTTTACATATTTTTCTTGCCATAATTTGTATTAGTGGTCTTGATATATTTTATAGGTTTTTCTAATAATAATTTGATACATATTTAAAATGGTCTTTTTGACTTGTAATCTTGTAAATAAGCAAATTAGAGGAGAAGGAATTGTTCTATTTCCACTGCAGATTAAGTGTCAGAGAGAGGATACTGTAAAGGGTGGACCTTTGTTCTGACCATGTCCACTTATTCATAGGTATTTCAGCGTAGCTGTGATTGTGTTCTTAATACTGTCCATCACCAATTTTATCAGTGGTGTAGGTGACCAGTTAACCTTGTCAAACAGTGTGAGGATAACTTTGGTAGGTGGAAAATTTTCTTGAGAAACAAGTTGTCAAGATTTGAGAAGAGAAGATTCTGGAAAAAATGGTGCAATTTACATATTCTTGTTGAAAGACTTCCCTGTAAAAATCTCTTGAGAAATTAAAATATTTCACATGGGGTCCCCAAACAGAAAAGGCACAGATGCTAAAATCTGTGTTAGGTGCTTACATACATTAAAGCTAGCATCTGAAATACTTGGTAACATGCTGTGATGGATCTCGAAGTTGTGTTACAAAATAATTTATTGCTCACACAGTCTTATTATGATGCTTTCAATGTGGAGGTAGTTAATGATTGTAGTCAATTCTTAGACTGTGCTTTGTTTAGATGTCACCCTGCACTGTGAAGACAGTTTAAAATCATAGCAAATATTGGGATATTGGCAATTTAAGCAGCATTTATATCTAATACAGCAGTATTTTCTAATAATAGAGAAAAGAGAAAAAAAAGAGAAAAAAAGAGAAAGACTTAGGTTTAAAAAAAAAAAAATACTTCTGGCTAGGAAATGTGGAATTTGGAATCTGGAGGAAATGCCAAACATCCTTGTGATTGGCTGGCAGTGAATTAGTAGGCAGATGAAAGTTTGATAGATGGACCTGGTGTCTGTAGTTTCTGTATCCATTGGTCTCCTTTACTTAATTTTCCTTTAAACAAATGAGTTTCCTTTGGATTTGTGTCCTTTCTATGATAAGCTTCCACTTCATCTCCACTGTCATCTTTACAGGTTCTTGTTCAGTCAGGGAAGGTAATGCGAATAAAAGAACCCACTGAAATGTGTCAGAATATGCAAACCCATCTGTATGCTTCACAATTCTGCTTCATGTCTAAGAAAAAGGAAAAAGTCTTTTTGCATATGCAACATCAGCTTGTTTCGATAAAACATGATTTTCCTGGAGATTCGTGGAAGTAAGTTTCCTAAAAAAGACTGGAAGCAGAGGAGTTTGGGAGTGTTTAAAAGCCATAGAAAAGTTCCTTCTGCAAATCTTAAATTTAGGGGCTAGTACTGGAACTCATGCTTTTAAGTCAGTAGTCTCTGCATAACAGGGCCATAAAGGTATGGCTTTGTGCACAGATGTCTATTTCCTAAGGACACAGTCCTACCATTAAAAAAATATATATATATATATATCCCAGAAAAAAAAATAAATACATATCCCAGAAAGGATTGGTTTGAATGTGATGTCAGCAGCTGGGAGTCAGTCAACAGAGGTAATATTGACTCTTACTGCTGTGACATCTCCTAACCGTGCAGCAGAGTGGAGTGAGCAGGTAGACAGAGAAAACCTCTTAGAGAAATGCATTTCTGGGCTTTGCACATGGTAATTTACTGTAGACAGAAGTTGCTGGCATTTACGAATTGTTTCTTCAGCCTTCAGCAATGAAGGTACTTAAAGATGGAAAGCTGTAGTGTGTTTGAATAACAAAAATATTAAATTCTTGCTCTGTTTTTATGCAGTTTGTGAAGTTGTTTGAATTTGCTTTATTATATGTATTACTAAGAGCTGGAAATTTTATTTTTTGTTGTGTTTCAGCTGAAGTGTGAGGTCCTGGTAGCATTGTTAGAATCATGATACTAAACTTAGCCTGAACTTTTAAAATCATGGAGGAAAACCTTCTTCAGAGTGGGATACAGATAGGTATGTAAGAGATTCTACCTCTAAGAAAGAATAAATTATCAGTTCTGGGACACTATACAAATAGTACAAGTTTTAAGATTAGCAAAATGTCTTCCAAAACTATTAAGTATCGAACTAATAAATAAGAATTGTCTTTTGCATTGTACATTGAAGAAACCTTTCATTTTTTATACTGCATATGACATCAGTATTTTTGTGTTGATGGTTGTAATATATGAATATTTTCTACATCTGGTAGGAATGCATTTTTCCTATGACAAGTGTTGTGTCTTGTACAGTATGGTGGGAGCTTGGAGAAGAACAGTTTCGTACAACCTGTCCTTGCATATTGTGTGCACCTGCTTCACACGGTGGAGGGTAGAATGGAGGGAAAATTTTTTTGGGGATCTTGACATGACAAGTGTATCATAGAATGGTTAGAGTTGGAAGGCACCATAAAGATCATTGAGTTCCAACCCCCCTGACATGGGCAGGGACCCCTCCCACTAAATCAGGTTGTGCAAAGCCCCATCCAGCCTGGCCTTTCAGGGGTGGGGCATCCACAACTTCTCTGGGCAACCTGTTCCAGTGCCTTACCACCCTCACAGTAAATAACTTCTTCTGAATATCTAATCTAAATCTCCCCTCTTCCAATTTAAAACCATTACCCCTTGTCCTACCACTACACTTCCTGACAGAGTCCCTCTCCAGCTCTCCTGTAGCTCCCTTCAGATACTGGAAAGCTGCAATAAGGTCTCCCTGGAGTCTTCTCCAGGCTGAATGGCCCTAGTTCTCTCAGCCTGTCTTCATAGGAGAGCTGCTTCATCCCTCTAATCATCTTCGTGGCCCTTTGCTGGACCCATTCCAATAGATCCGTGTCCTTTCTATGTTGAGGACTCCAGAGCTGGACACAGTAGTCCAGGTGGTGTCTCATGAGCTCAGAGTCAAGTCCCTACACAAGCATGCAGCTGGTAGTAATAGCCTGCAAGAGGGGGACAGGTATGTAAATCTGTACGGATGGCTTCTTTGGGATGATACCAAGGACTCCTCTGTATTATCCACTGCTGTTTTCTTCTAGCTCCAGCAGACCTGCCACAGGGCATAGCTGAGCTCCTTAGCAATGATGGCATTACCTCTGGGAAAAGAAAAGGGTAAAACATGGCTCAGCAGTATGAGAAGTGAGGGGAAAAAAGTGAGAGAAATGTCTCTGCAGCCACCAAGGGTAGAGGAGGAGGAGGAGGTAGTGCTCCAGGCGCTAGAGCACATATCCATCCCCACTGCAGGTCACCTATGGGATCCTTCAGGGGGAGGACCATGCCAGAGCAGGTGGGTATGACCTGAAGGACACTGCAGGCCATGGAGAGCCTACGGTTGAGCAGGCTTGTCCTGAAGATCTGCAGCCTGTCAAGATGGAGAAAGGAGAAGTTTGAGGATGAGGGAGCAGCGGAAAGTTATGTTCTGAACATATCCTCAGTTCTCCACCAGTGCTTCTTAGGGTGCAGGGAGAAGGTGTCATTCTCATTTGTCTTTATACATCATTACCTGTTTTAATTGGCGATAACTTAATTTTCTGGAGGTCAAGTTTTATTTGTCCATGGTGGCCATAGCCAAATTATCTCCCTGTCTTTATCTTGACCCTTGAGCTTTTTTTTAATCTTATTTTCTCCCCCTGTCCAGTTGGGGAGGAGGAGCAGCGGAGCAGCTGGGGGGACATTTGGCAGCTGGCCAAGGTCAACCCACCACATTATTTAGTGAATGAAATATTTTGCTTTAACATGTCAAGCCACAGGGTTAGAAGCTGCTACTACATAAGCAACTAATGATAAATTGTAGACCACTGAGACTCATCCTTTGGAGCTGGCAAACTACTTTGTTTAAAGAAGTGAAAAAGCCTTGAAGTTGTGACATATCTTTGAAGTCTGTGGTATATCTTCTTCATTTATTACTGCTTTTCAGTGAATATCTGTGATGAAAACAACATACTGGCAAAATACTATTTCACAACTGTCTTGTGGTATGTAGAGTTTCCTTTTCGACAGAGCCCCATCTTTTCTTTGGGCTATTAAGATGGTAATGACCTAATCTCTGACTGTAGTACATGCTTGTGAATATTATTCTGTCATCCCAGGTTTTTTTGTGCTAATGATAGCAAGGGAAATATATTTTCTTCTTTTCTTACTTCTTAGTTTCTGTTCTTAGGAAAGCATATTTATTTTTTAGCATTCCATTTCTGCTTTATTTGTATAAATTCTGCAAGAAAAAAATATTATGTTCAAAGTCTGCATTGTTTCAGCTTTGAATGATAACAACTTTATGTGCAAAGTAGAGTATATATGAATTAAAATACGTATTTGCTAGGTTATACCCAGTATCTGATAACTGTATAAGTGCATAAGTGGTCTTCACAAATTTGCGTCCTTTTTATGTTTGTATAACTTCTCATGGTGATACAACTTTATTAGAAACAGTAGATTTACTTCAGGTTTTCATAGGGTATATGTGAATGTCAAATACTTATAGGTATTCCAAATAGGAAAAAAATAAAGGAATTGCTGTCCTTTTGGGAAAGAAGTGCTGGGCAGAAAAAAAGCAGCTTGAATGTTCTAATATTGATGTTAGAAATAAGATGGCATAAGCAATTTCTATTATAAGTCTTTTATCAGATGCAGTTACCCAGAATACTCAGGTGTGGTTTTTTTCATTCTTCACCTCTCATATATATTTCCCATTGGATGTAAGAAAAAAAAAAAATCTTTCATATTTCAGAAGAATTCTGATCTTCTGCGTTTATAGGCATATTTCAGATGTGAAATGTTTTTATTTTAGGTAAGACAGAAGGCTAGTTTTCTTTCAGGGCTGTTATATCCACATGGGTTTTTTGTGTTTGTTTCTTTTAAGAAAGTGTAAAGTCTTGATGTGATGTGAATGTGTGTTGTGGAAAGCGTTTCTTTATGAGGGCAAGTGTCCACACTACAATACATGTTGTAGATGTGAGTGCATTTCAGAGTGTCCATATGTAGTCCCGTTTGGTGCTTTACAAGCTCATTTGATGAAGTCTGCCCTGTTCTTAAGGTCTCACACTACTGCATAAAGTAAACAAAGTGTAGAGCAAGTAACCAGTTCATCTTTACTTAGGAGGTCTCAGGATTTTTTTGCCAAATTAGGTTATCCTGGACTTGAACTCTACTGAGATCAGTGTGTGCTTCATTTAAGTAGTTGTTTTTATTTCAGGGAAGAAACTTGAAAATGCAGGTGTACGTGAACATGGGGAAGAATGGCATGCTATGTTACCTTTACATAAGTTAAGTCTGCTGTCCTGGTAGCCTTTTCGATTGCAGCTGTGAGTGGTAGCTTTTCAGATGAAACTGGTAGGAGACGGATAAGTTCCTTAGAACCTGCTTATAGTTCTACCCCNTTTTTTAGTATTTGTTTTGCCGTGCTTTTTCATGACAGGGAGATTTTACCATTTGAACTATCTGAAGCCTGTATTTGGCCCTGGCATCTGAGATCTGAAAACACTTTGAAACTGTGGTGCTTTAATGCATGGCGTTGATTGCTTTGATTCTCTTATTTGTGTGTTTAGTTTCATGGCAGAAGATCATCTTAACTCCACTTCCAATGATTATGAAAAATAAGGGCATGATTGGCACGGATATAGCTTCATCTTCCCTTTTCTACCTGTAAAATTGTCCAAGAGATGGAGAAATAGTCACAGTTTTTTTCAAAAGCAGTCTAAATGGTCACAGAGGTTATTAGGTTATCCAGATTTGTTTGAAAATTACCCATTTGAATGTGTATAACTGAGGTTAATTTTAGTCAGTAAGCTTTACATCAGTGTTCAGTTCTTTTACCTTCCAAGTCAGGAAACTGATGATTTTCAGAGTTCTGTATTAATGGGTTAACCTTCAGTTTATGAATGGAGCTAAAAGAAAACAATAAAGTGTCAGTGGTCCCAGCACAACTTCTCAGTATGTCTAGTTGGCGATTTGAAGAACAGCTTCTTAAAGCTCTGATTTCATTTTGCAGCAAAGGGAATTACAGAAGAAATATGGGAAATAGGCTATGATTGAGTCTTTGTTCAGGATGGACTAATGCCTTGGTTTTTGTAGGTGGACAGAGAAAATGTGCAGTACCACGTGATGGGTGGCTGCTCTTGTACTATACCCAGAGTTTATCAGCATCTTTCATAGGCTTAATAATGATTAATTATAGATAAACAAATAAATAAATCTATTCCTGAGTGGAACTCAGCATTAGACATAAAAATCAAATGAAAAATAGTTTATGCATTTTGCTGGTATTTGAGAACTATGCTTTTAAATAAAATTTAATTTAACATCATTTATAGTTTATGTTAGAAAAGTCAGTTGTTAAGTATAAGTAACATTGTTCAAGATATGAAGAATTGGTCTCTGATAGGTGTACCGATAGCAATACATAAATAGCTAACCTAAATGTGTAAAATTTTAAGCTCATGATGAAGGTAAACTAACCTAAAAAGTAAGTGCGAAAAGGAACCTCAACAGCCAAAAAAAGCCGAGCTACTCTTATTTCTGTGCAATGTTAATGATGACCTTTCAACATCTGTTCGGCATTCTGCAGCTAGTGTAGCTGATTGAAAAATTAAATGCATGTATTCACATTTATGTTATGGAATAGTGCAGAGAGATTGTATTGGGCTTTTTTTGTCTTTTTAAAGTAATGCCCACTTATGTTTGAAGGAAATTGTATTTTGTCCGACCTATAAAACTTAATTTTGTTTTCTTGCTTGGATCAGAATTTCTTTTTGATGATTTATACAGGCAGGATATCCAATGTGATAATGGCATCTGCATAATTTCAGAAGAAACAAACTTCTTTTCTCCGTCTTTCCATTCATACTACATGGAAATGTACCGAAGAACTCTTTGCTTTTTTCAGCAGGAAGTACCAGATTGTTTTATTTCTGTAGCAAAAGTGCTTAATAGGTTTATTAAATTTAGAGAATGAAAAAGTTAACTGTCAGTCTTGCCGAAGACATTTTCTAGGAGGAAAAAACCCCACAAGCCTTTGCTTTCTCCAGCTTTGCTCTTGATAGGAACTTGTATGTGGCAGCTTAGCAATTTGAGCTGAGTTTGATTTGTATGTTATTTATGTAAATACATTTTATAGTATCTTTTTTTAACTTTGGCCACACTCTTGTAATATTAGATATGCATCTGGTGTGTTAACTTTTTATGTATGCTTGTGCGTGTAAGTATTTTGGGGTGAGGGGGAAGCTAACCAACTAAATGGCTGTATTATAATGTTTTTCTGTTTTAACTGCTGGCAACCAAGGAGGGATTGCTGCCTTCTTTTTATACTTTTTTTTTTTTGTTTTTTTAATTTGAAAAAGTGTAAATGTTATGTCACAAGATACCTTTTACATCTTCATAGTTGCTCAGAATGTGTTCTTATGCCCTAAATTATTCCTCTTATTTCATTAAATGTAGTTATCTAAAAATGTGACAATACACTGAGTAATGAAACTAGTATATAGACTTTTCTGTACATGCTGTACGTATTTAAATGACCCTGTGGGTATCCCAGAGCAAACTTTTAACATTCCAGATCTTTTACCGTGCATCTGCTACTGGCATGCAGCCACCCACCCACACAGATTTAGTTGAAATAAATGAAATTTATTCTAGTTCACTTAAGTAGAAAGGCTTGTAAAACATGAAGGTAGTTACTTTGCTGGTAAGGTTACTAAAACAAAGGGTTTACTTTAATGGAGTTTTGTGGGGTTTTTTTCTTCTCCAGGACTGTGCACACTTTCATACATTCTTAAATTCTTATCTTATGTGTTCCTTTTGTTTTCCTTTGCAGATGGGGTTTATACAGATTAATGAGGACTTCATATTTATTGAGCCACTCAATCGCACTTTGGCTGTGACAGGTCATGCACACAGGGTGTACAGACGAAAAAGGTCCATAGAGGAGAAAATTACTGAAAAAACAGCTTCTCAGAATCAGTACTGTGGTGTTGTTACAGGTAATATACAATTCTTCCTGAAAAGATCTAATGTAGCAGACATTTTTAAGATGTGTAGGTAATAGTTAAATCAACTGCGAACAAAAGCGTATCTGATTATTGTTCTAGCATTATCTTGTGGTGGACTTTGAGGTGGCAAGCTGAGGCTGCCACTTGTCAGAACAGGAAAATGTCTGTTGAGGAATAGACACTGCCTGTTAATATCAAATTATATTTTAAAGTAGAAATATTTGGGTTGGTTTTTTTACTTAATAATCTTGACCCTGTCTGTCCTCATACTCACTACATGCAGTGCTTGTGCTTAATTTTCCATTTTAAAACATGAGCATGGTTCATCCCAATTTTGGTTAGTAACAAGTCTTGAATTTCCAAATGAGTCTGATACTGAATTGAGATAATTGTTATAACACTGTTCTTACTCTGTGTCTGATACTTAGAAGAACTGTCTGAAACAATCCTGATGCGTCTTCCTCAATGATGGATAGAAGTTGTTGGAGTAGAAGGGTTTCAACAAAAAATTGGCACATAGAGGCAATTTAATAGTTTTCAGTGGAGAGGGGAGAAATGGCGTTTGAAAAATTATGTTCTATTGTGGCTGTTTCATCATCATCACCTCCCCTTCAAAGGATAGGGGACATTTTAGCCTTTTGATCTCAGGGTAAGCTGGGGATGTTTTTAATGTTGTTGTGGGAAATTCTTTTTTACGCAGGAAATAAACCATAATGAGTACACATTTATAGGCATTTTTTTCATGTCTCCTAAACTAGTACAAGTGAGATATTGACAAAGTGGAAAGAAATAGTGAAGATGCATTGACGTGGTTAGGGAGCTTCACCCCAAATAAGACATTTGGGGTGAAGCAGAAGAAACTGGGTTATTTCAAACAGATAAAGAAAGGTAAAGGAAGGATACAGCTCCAGCCTTCTGATGCCTAACTGGCTGCGGAAAGATGATGAAGCCAGACTTTCCTTAGAGGTATGTTATAGCAAGGTGAAAAGAAATATCAGCAAGAATGCTTAGCACTGGTAGAGGTTTCCTAGGGAGGCTGTGGAGTCTGCACCCTCAGACATTTACAAAACATAGCTGGAAATGGACATAGTTCTAAGAGAGATGGTCTTACTGCAATGGTTGCCCTGGCTGGAGCAGGAGCTTGGCCTAGCCGACTTCTGAAGTCTGTTGTAGCCTAAACTTCTGTGGCTGGTGGCTTTTCCTGAACATTTATACTACTCTTTCTGTTTTATATGGTTACAGGGAAATTACAGCTTTTTTTTCTTTTTTTTTTTTTTTCGTTTTGGAAATATTTTTCTATAATTAGGCAGACATCCACAGGTTGAAATCAAAGATGAACCAGCAAACCAAGGCTCTTTTTCTAGTTATTAAGAGGGACTAAGTAAATGACACGTAACTTCCTCTAGCAGGCTCTATATTTCTCTTCTAGGTATTGTATTATGTTGATACTGCTTATGTAAAAGTGAAATTTTCTGTATTAGCAAAAGATGTTCACATAAAGGAAAACTGGTTATTCTTTCTTATTAGTGATAAGTGAGAGCATGCATGCCTCCATGTTATTTGGGAGCAAGAATAAGAGAGAAAATGAAAAATATGCATGATCTGGGAAGGGGGAAAGGGACATCTGATAAATAGCAAACCATGATTTGTCTGAAAAGGAGTAAAGATGCAAACTCTTCTGTAAGGACACTTTTTTTTTCTGACATGTTCCTTACCGGATATCTTTTCACTTTCACTTATGCTCTAAAATGGGAAAGTTAGCTTATTCTGTTCTAATAATCTTATGCCCAAGGCTCTGACTTGATGCAAATGTCAACAGGGATTCAAATATTTGCTTGAAATATGTTTCATTATCTCTACTACCAAATTGAAATTTCAAAATAACTCAAGCTGTGCATAACTGATTAGTACCTGCTGGCATAACCTTATTGCCATGGGGATATAAATACCTGCAAGTTCTACCTGACACCGGAGTACCATCAAGACCAGTCCCTCTCTCTGCTGTTGTAGGTTATTTTACTAAGTGGGGTTGCAGTAAGTTACACGCATAAAAGCTATGTCTATGCTAGGAACAATTTACTGGTGTGACATGCAGTCAGCTAATACCACCAGAACATTCTTGGTGCAGGCATAGCCTTAAAGGTGGGTTGAAGCAACAAAAATAAGCCTTTCCAGCAATAGTTGAGAACTTTAAGTCAAATCCTAAGCTGATTAGTTCAATGCAATAAAAATAACACGGATGAGTATAAGAGGCTCTCTGATACTGTCAGGTGATGCACAGCTGCCTTGCACAGTTGTAGCTGTGTGACACAGAGAAGCTATTATCTCAGCAATATGTTAACTTCTCAGCAGTATAAGCAAGATATCAGAATGGGCGCTCTGGGACAGGTATTCATGCTGCTAATCTTGAGCCAAATTGATCTCAAAGACTGGCTACCTATCAAGCAAATGTGTATTGCCAGTGATGAATTGTAGTTACTAGAAGGAATGAATGTCTATGCTGGAGGTGTTGAAGGATCACTACTGGAAATAGTAGCTTTTCATGCAGAACTCCCAGAGGCAATCAAAGAAGGTATTGTTTGTTGTCCGTTACTGTTGTGGGCTGTGTTGAAAGATGCTACACAGCTAAACTTGTTTGGAGAGAACAAAGAACTTGTTTTTGTGAATGGGATGGATTCTTCATATTAATTAGGGGAGGGAGAGAATTATACCAATAAAAGGAGATGCTTCCTGGATTTGTGGGAGTGTGTATATCCTTCTGTTGAATATGTGTGTGGTTTGTTTACATATGTGAGCTAGTTGCACGTATACAGACCTCACATTCCACGCCTTAGCACACAGTGCATGAAACCTTTCCTAGCAACCAGTTCATAAGTGTGTTATAGATAAAATGTGAGAGAAGCGGTTGCTATCAGAGCAAAGGGTAACACTGGAAAGCTAAGCTCTTTTCCCTCTATAGGTGCTGGGCTACGTCCAGAGAATGACAATGAAACTGTTGAGGACTCTGGAGAACAAGTCTTACGAGGAGCAGCTGAGGGAGCTGGAGTTGTTTAGCCTGGAGAAAAGGAGGCTGAGGGGAGACCTTATTGCTCTCTACAACCACCTGAAAGGAGATTCTAGAGAGGTGGGGGTTGGTCTCTTCTCTCAAGTAATAGACAATAGGACAAGAGGAAATAGCCACAAGCTCTGCTAGGGAAGGTTTAGACTGGATATTAGGGAAAAGTTTTAGACTGAAAGGGTTATTAAGCGTTGAAATGTGCTGTCCAGGCAAGTGGTTGAGTCACCATCTGTGGAGGTGTTTAAAAGACAGGTAGACATAGTGTTTAGAGATACGGTTTAGTGATGGTTTTTGTCAGTGTTAGGTTAGTGGTTGGACTAGGTGATCTGAAAGGCCCCTTCCAACCTAGGTGATTCTATGGTTCTACCTGATCTGAAGTGCTTGTTCCAGACCAAAGCTTCTTATACTGTGAACCCAATTCATGGCAAAGACATGGGACACTTTGGGGAAAAAATAAATAAATTATATTCTCAAATGGCCATTCCTTTTCACATAGACTAGTGAGTAAGAGGTCTTATCCAGGATACAGTAGATGTGCATTTTGAATCCCTTCTGTATTTGGGAGACTGGAAGCCTTCTCTTTTACTTCTCAGTTCTGGTGATAAACACTGTACTGTTCTGAATTATAAGCATATTGTGCTTTCCTTTGAGTGATGCCATTTTGCAGGATAAAGCCTGCTTGGTTCACTGGATGAAAAGCAGAAATTTGCCTTTGTGGGATGTAGACTGTGCAGTCAGCTGAGAGAGCTGTGTTGGTTCTTGCTCTACGGTCTGTCTCCATGTGATAATTATGAAATAAAATACATAAACAATCTTGGTCATAGGTCTTGATCTATGAGATTGCACTAGATGGAAACTGGTATTGTTTGATTTTTTTGGCTTCCATTGCTTGGGTCAGATGCAAGTTGTCACTCTGCTTTTAAATTCCTATCTAAACTACAGTGGAAATACAGCTCATGGCTTCCTGATCTTCTGACTATTCCCCTCTCAGCCAGAATACTGCAACTTCTGTGTGGCTAGGGTAACCACTTTCTTTGCCCTGGGAAAAGAAAGCCTGGGGAGTGAATGATGGTCTGGGCCTCATGTGGTTGTACTCAGGGAATGCTCTTATGCCTCAGCACTTTTAAGTATCCAGGAGTCCTGTGGTTCTAGCTCGTTCTTAATGTTAGATCAGATATTCTATGCAACCTTTGGTTATAGCAGCTAGATTTTCAGCCCTTCTAATGTTTTGGAGGGGATTTTTATTGTTTTGTTAACACTTCCTGTTATTTTCTGTTAATTACCTCTTGAATGGCAAAAGTACTTACTGCAGTATTTCAAGCCTTCTTGCTGGAGTATGGGAGTATTTCTAGTTTTCTGCTCAATGAACTGAGTTTAAGTAATTAATCGATATGGAATCTTCATATTTTCTGTGGTTGCACAAAACATAGAAGTTGCACAGAACCCTCCTGGAGCATCTGGGTTTTATTTGCCAATGTAATTAAGTTTTTTAGATGAATTTATGCATCTTTAATGCCAAGAAGGTTTTTTTCAGTTCATCTTATTTATCTTGTTAGCATAGTAATTAATGATATAAGTATGGGATTTTTTGCAGCAGTTATAATCTCTTTCATACACTACTTTCATTAATGCCAGATCTTTGTAATTTTTTCTTATTTGTGAGTATGTAAGGAAACAAGTGTTTTTGGCTTAAAGCCCATTTTGCCTGTTGTCTGGCTGTAACACGACAGTTGTTTGAATACCTCTGGTACCAAAATTACTAGAATCATAGAGTGGTTAGAGA
>VXBW01005174.1:0-18242 GCA_013400375.1 Thinocorus orbignyianus | reverse complement strand
GTGTTAACAGGGAAAAATGCTGCTTAAGGTGCAAAGAAAAAGCCATTATATTTCACAATGCTACTTTATTTATGAGATGGCTCCTCTAAAGACACGTTGAACTGCTTTAGCAGTGAGTTTCCAGTCACCATGGGCCATGCAAAGGTAAATACACAAAACTGTGCTACTCATCAGATTCTTTAATGTGTATTCTGCTCAAATCATGTAAAACGGAAAAGCTGTTTTACGGATGAGATTGCTGACTATTGAAAATGCATCTCCTCAATTGCTGTATAAACCAAGGAATTACTTGAATCAGATTTGTAGCCACATCTTCAAGAAGGTGTCAAAGCTTGCTGCCTTTCTGCTGAATTACAGAAAGCTGTTACTTTTAGATAACTTCCTGTAATTTACCAGCAGGATCTGCTCAGCGACTGCTGCAGTCAATGTTCTTTTCCTTTGCCTTTCTTTGTGGACAATGAAGCTTCTCTCTTTCATGAGAAATGTTTTAGTCTGACATCAGCGTGCAGCAATCGAGTTCTGAGTGCTAAAATTCAAACCTCTTCTTATTTTTCTTTTCTTCTTGTCTCCCTTTGTGTTGTTTTGGTGTTTTGTTTTGTTTTTTTTTGAGAAGATGGGAAATTCTTACGCTGGTCAGCTCAAGACAACACGGTTTGAAGAAGTGCTGCATAATTCTATTGAGGCCTCTCTCCGCTCAAACAACTTGGTTCCCAGACCAATCTTTTCTCAGTTGTATTTGGAAGCTGAACAGCAACTGTCATCACTTGAAGGTAGGAAATCATGGGATTTGTATTTCGGCTCGAAGACAGTTGTGCTGTTTGCTCTCCCAAGGCTCAGCACATATGTTTCAAAGCAGAATACAGAAAAACAAAAGTATTTGAAGTTTTTCTTGGGATTTTATATGGGGTACAAGTATATAGGTATTTGAATTGGATTAAAAATACAAACTGCATTGACTTTTGTTTGGTAAAATCAAGCCACTTTCTTGCTCAGATTTATCAATATACATAAATTGAAGTACTGGGAATTGTTCCATTAAACGTGTGGAGGAATCTGTGGAGATTTGGAACATAAATCTGTTACCCTATAATTCATCATACACTGATGGAAATTATACAGTAAATAATGGTAAACATATGTTAGGTTTATAAAAGCTATATGCTAAGACTGATTTTCATTGTGAATAAATACAACAAATATTTTTAGCTCTTAAGGTTTGTAATTACTATGGACATAATATTTTCAGTTGTTCTGTGGTTGCAGAGGTGAAAAATTAGGATATGTTTTCTCATAAACCCTGTACAAATTGGTATTTACCATATGAGATTTCTCACTGAATTTTGGTGTATGTTTCTGAGTTTCATTTGCTCAGTCTTTTTTTTTTTTTTTTTTTTTTTGAGGTAGTATAGTTTAAATGAACTGTATAGATCTGATAAGCAACTCATGATCAAATTTGGTGGTTTGGTGTGCTGCTCTGCATAGTAGTTTCATGGTTTTCAGTGAGTATACTGGTGTGTGAAGAACACTGGTGTGTTGGTGCAAGATTAAGATTAATAATTTCATTATTTAACCATTTCTGTCATCAGAACCATGTTTCATTTCTTTTGACCAGGTCTACTTCTCCTATCATACGTCATTACAGATGGTTTAGATATCTATGTAATGAAAAATGCATAATGGTTAGAAATCCACAGTAAGAGGAAGCCCAAGGAGTAGTATTAGACAAAAGTGTTTTGTACTGATTAAAGTCTTTACTATTATGGCATGATAACAGCTGAGAAAACATTTCTTGAAAAAGTAAATCTGCTCACAGATTTCTACTGGCTAATATAAGACGTAATAATGGCTATACATTCATTGCTTAAATATATGTGCTGTTTAATTCCTACACAAAGTGATCCTTCTATCAAACCTTTCTATGAGGATTTCATAAACTTTTCCGTGGCAACCAACTGTGATGTCACAGAATGGATTATGACATCAATCGGGAAAGATGCTCCGGGAGCAGATGCATTGTTTGGGAACAAAAGTACAATTTCACTCTTCTGTAACTTCTTTCTATCAAGGCTTTCAAAGAGCTTTCCAAACCACGAGGGCCCAATTCTGTTTTCTTTGCAGTTAATGGAAACAGAATTGAACTGTAATTAATTCAAAGTCTCCCAGCAGCCTGGCGGAGAAGATTCCTTTCATGAAAGTTTCGGTCAAGGGGGATGCTGAAAGGACCTGTAACAGACTTTTTCCTAGGTTGTTCCTCAGGTGGGACTGATCTGCAAGCTGGCATCACATACTCCAGCCTCATCATAATTTGAAATTTCCACTTCTAGATGCATGGATCCCTGTGCTCTGAGGGCCAGGAGGCATCTGAAGCAGAGTGCTATCCTTGGGGTCTTGCATAAGCCCCTCTCCTTCCCTCTTGTCATTATTTTTCCTTGGTCCTGGCATTCTGACACAGTGATACACTGTGACTGTCCTTGGTTGTAGCTGCCTGTTGGTCCACAATACAGCAAGTGTATAAATACACTTAGAAATACGTGGTATAAATAGTGTAGGCAAGGTAGTGCAGTGGGTCAGTGCAACCCAAGTGTTTCGACTTTCCATTTTGTGGGTTGATAACACATTATAGATGTTCAAAGTAGCATTTGGCAGCAAAACCAGCCACCAGTAAATAAGACTGATATCATGTATTTTGTTTTTGATGATGTTACAATACTAAAATCGCTAGACTGCCTGAAAATTGAGTGTAGTTTAAGTCAGTTTAAGAAAAAAACAATTGGAAATGTTTTTTTAAGCTTTATCAATCAGCGGTTTTATCTTGTCGTTACTTTAGGTTTATTTTTTTGTGTTTAAAAACCATTTTTCTGTCTCTGTGAAATATAAATGATCATCTAAACCAGAAAAAAAGTGCCTAGACGTTGAAACTAGCCTCGTATCATTAAATATCTGTCATGATAATTTATGCCTAAAAATAATTTATTTGTGCAAAAGAGACTGTAGTGTGCTTGGACACAATTTAAATGAACATGTTGGTGCCTTCTGGCCTAGATGTTACATTTTTTGCAATGAACTTGCAAACACCTGTTTTTCCAGTGAGTGCGGTTTTCTAGTCTGCACATTCTAATTTTGAAAAAAACCTACATATCATAAACATATGCCTTTATAGATATTTATACAATTACATTTATGCAATTACATTTTCCGTGCAAAATGTCTTAATCCCAGCTGTATAGGCATGAAGGTCTAATAAATCCTTTGTGAAATCTGAGAAGAATTATTTTAAAGCAAACAATGGTGTTTATGGTATCTATGAATAAGTTTAAGTTCAATAAAATATGGACAAATTCTTCCCAGTGTGTCTGTTGGCTTAATGGTGCTGTATCAACTTATTTCTGCTGACCGCCTAGTTCAGTAACATACAACAGAGGAACTAGGGTTGTGAATCCCCTTTTGCCATCACCTTTGTCTCTGGTTTTGAGTGCTTGGTTGTGTGTTCTTTTGGGGTTGTTTAAGAGAAGATGTGGCACAGACACATACAAACATAGAGTTCTTTGAAGTGGCCCTGCTTTAAAAGTAAAATGGAAGCAGGAACTGTAGATCTTTTTAAAAACAAACAGCAGAACCCTAATGATACCTTTCATAGGTGACAGCAGCTCATTCTTGTGTATTATAGGTATGTATTTGCTCCTGTACTCTTCTCTTTTCATTTTTGACCTGAAATCAATGAAGCTCTTCTGTTTCTTACTCTCCATTTCCATTGCTTGTCTCTTTTTTTTTTCCTTAAATGTGACATTAGCTGTTATGGCTGAACAAACCCAACAGTTTACCACTGCCTAAAGGGTAAAGTCCCACATCCTGCTTCCCCCAGCTCCTCCTAACCATATGATGTTCCCATTTTCTCCTTTTCCATCAATCTTGGTATTTTTTGGATCTTCAACTGAGCTTATTTAATACATAAACCCATTAAAAAAACTGGTCACTTTTGTTGGCTTAGTTTTCTGCTGGGTTAGCAAGCTGTGATGTCTCAGCACAGGCTCCAGTGTCAGAGCTGGCACAAAGAGGAAGGAGCAACTTCATGGCTGGGAGTGTGGGAAAGGAGAGGAGAGTCAGACTCACCCCTTTTTCATTGCATTTGGATGTTAGTCAAGGTTAGGTCATAACACATAACTTAGCTCTGACTTAAATAGCAAAGATGGAGAACTTAACTTTCCCCTTTGTTCACTTTCAGCAGTTTTGTCTTTAGACTACAACCTTAAAACAGTTGTGTTTAACGTTCTGCCCTTGTCTGTGTGCACGAGGGCTGAAGCTTGAGGTTTTGAAACTTAAAAGCAAATGTACTCTTCAAATCCTCTTCTAGATTGGGGTGTATATCTTAATAACCTTCAGAGACAAATATTCAAACTCCAGATTTACTTTCTTCAACTTCCTTCCTAATTCTCATTTATCCTGTAGCTTTTGTTTAGCTGATTGTAAAATAATTTCTCAATAATATAAAAAGCTATTCTGAGGAGGGTCATAGGGGGAAAAGTATCCTTGATGAATATCCTATGGGATTCTGAGTGCCTTATCCAAAGTCAGTGGAAGCGTAGAGAGTATGTTTGCTTGACACTGAATTTTGGAGGATGACTGCAGTGCACTTCATTATTTTTCTGTTTCAAGACTAAAAGCTGGATAAACAGAATAATGTAGGATCCTAACTGCTATTTTACTTTCCCAAGTAAAGAAGCAATCTTGAGCTGAAAGGCTGAAATGTACATCAACAACATACAGGTGAATTGTCTTAACAAGCAAGCTATTGGGTCGAAATACTGATTTAGGTAGTCAGCGTGCCAGAAAAGTGGTTGCAGCAGAGAATCTGAAGAAGAAATGGCTAAAGCCCTCTAAAAAATGAAGCCTATATCATGTATTCTTCTCCCCAGCATTCAGCATTGCCTCCTAGATTTGCACAGTCCATGCAGAGGCTGCTGTGAATCATCTTCCTAGACATCTGCCTTGCTTTGACACTGTCAAGGGAGAGGCAGTGATTTACTCACTGCTCTGGATTCAGTAGGAGACAGAAGGACTGAGAATTAGGTGTTCTTATCATGGCATCATCATGGCAACCTAGTTTCAAGCAGGAACTATTTCTTCAGTTTCCTGTACAGCACCAAGGACACGGTCAATACCTAATTAATAAAATCTGTACTTGGACGGCAGCCAGGACATTCTAAAGTGCTAAGAAGTAATGACTTTGGGTTTATGTTGGTTGTTAATATTATAAACAGAGGATACAGTTACATTGTTGTGATGAGCAAAAATTCAAACACCAGGAATTAGGTCTCTAAAAATCATGAGGTTAGCTTAAAAATAATGAGATTTAAAAAAATAATAATTTGAGGCTTCTTTTTATTGGTCCTTTAGTTTTGGGAGTTTTTTTACTTTCTTAGGTGCCGTTGGGTCATGCTTTTGAACTGTTTTTTTTGCACAGGAGCTAAAAGCGTTATTTTTTTGCTGAAAGACATTCTGTTGTAAACATGACTGGAAGTTGAACCTTTAAGGAAACAGCAAATAACCTAACCTAAGAGTTGGCAGCAGTGAAGTCATTGTCAAGAGGAGAGAATCCAGTTTACTGTAATATTTTCTGTAACTGGGTCACCCTGTTCATTTATTGGTTTGTTGTCAGCTTTTTCTGTTGTCTAAGTCATTTATGCTATGATAATTTGCAGCAGGCAGCAGAGCAGATAATGAGGAAGAAGAAGAAGAGGAGGAGGAAGAAGGCTCAGAATCAAGTAGTCCTCCTGTTTCTTACCAGATGAAACCTCCCCCAGAAGGATGTTGCACTACTGATGGTAAGAAATGCACTAACCATGCTGTCAGAAAGCATTTACCCTACTGAAGAGGGTAGGATTTAGGCCATTTCCTCTAGAATTCATGAGAATGAGATAATCTATAGAATATAGAAATCCTAAAAATGTCATTGTTCCTTACCTGCCAGATAAAGTGGGATTGTTCTTGGTTGCTCTTGTATTTGATGAAGTCTTTGCCCAGTGTGTCCAATCAACATTTGTGTTGGAACACCTGGCATGAGAACTACTATTCTCTTTGCCAACACAACCTTTAAAGGGTTGAGTTTGCAGGCATGGCCTTTGCTAAGAAAGAATGTGGTAACTCTTACGGCTTTTTCATCAATCTTTCCTGTTTAAAGTATACCTCATTCGATGTCGCTGTAAAAAATATTTGAAAATCCAGGAAAAGCCAATGAAATTCACCATTTTTGAATGTCTGACCTAAGTTATGATGCTGTTAGTAAATAATCCCATAAACATGTAGATTGCAAAACATTACCAAGAGAAACTTCACTGTACATTTACAGATTTTTATTTGTTTATTGTACTGGTAGCATCTGTGTACAGCTGACCGAAAGACAGGGAAGAAAATCATCTCTTAGTTTGCCCTTGACCTTTGAGGGTACAACTTTATTTTTCATTAAAAATATAGGAAGTCTTTTAATAAAGACAATTGTGAGTACTAAACAAAAAAATCTTTTCAACTTAAAAATTCATTGAATGAATTGGTTTTTTTCTAGGTTTCTGCCAGGCTGGTAAAGATTTGAGACTGGTTTCAATTTCCAATGAACACATTGAGGTACCAGCAGGGTTTTTACTTGTTGGTGCAAAGTCACCAAATTTACCTGATCACCTTTTAGTGTGTGCTGTGGATAAAAGATTCCTGCCAGATGACAATGGGCACAACGCCCTGTTGGGTAAGTGTCTGTGATTGCAGTAAGTGGATGCTTCTGTGGACTGCAATTAATAGCATTGAATTTCTTTGCATATTGAGTTCAGCAGGTCTTATTTCCGTTCCACGTCTACAGTAGCGCTCGCTGGTGATGCACAACAAGATAACAACTCAGAGCTGGCTGTGTTTGCTTTGGAAAGATACAGAGTGAGCCAGTTCATTAGAAATGCTTCCATCACCTTCTATCTGTTAGTCCAAGGCTAAAGTCAGTGTCCGATCAGTTTTTGTCCTGGTTGCTGGAACTGCACATATGGTAACTGGACTTGTTGAACTGCTGCCTGTCTCTATTTCAGCTTTCCAAATACTAACATGGACATCCTGTGGGTTTTTAATTTTTTAGCTTTTCAGGTTACTAATACATGTAGGTTGTTGATAGTCTGAACTACAAAAATTTACAAGCTTTTTGATTTATCTCTTTGAGACAGGGATAATATTCTCCACTGTGTCTGAATAATAGCGTGGGTTCTGGATCCTAACTGGGTCCAACTTATAAATTGAAACTTTTCCTATATGTGTAATCAAGTAATGCTGTGTGCTTGAATAATACTGTTTGTAGGATTCTCTTAATTTCTTGCTTCTAATCTGTTTTAAAGTCCAACTTCTGGCATAAACCTTCTTACTGTAGCCTTTCTGATGGCCATTAGCCTAATCCAAATCCACTCAAATAAGGATGATCTGTAATTGTGAATGAATGAACTGAGTATTAATGTTATTAAAATGGAATAGTTTTACTATTGGGACAGATGACATATAATTGGATGGAGAACTCTTTTCAGTCAGGCACTCTCTCGTTCTTATGCATTATTTTCTTAGTTAGTTAACCAAAAAATGCTGTGTACCAGCCCAGGCTTTAAATAGCAAACAGGAAACATTTAGCATGTCTTTTAACTGTTTTCTTTTACAAATACTGAGGGGTATGACATGAACTGAGTTGCTATCTCAGTTTGAGCAACTCTTCAAGGCATTTGGGTTGACAGTGTAGTGTGAAGGTGCATAATGTAATTCTATGTACAGTAATTTCTTTACTCATGTGATCTTGGAGAGTTGGATTGGTCACAGTACATTTGACCAGTGATTGTAAAAGAATTAAGAGGGCTTTAAATCACCCAGGTGTTGTCATTTTAAAGATAAAGACAGGAATGTTGTACCACTCAAGTCATTCACTGCTAGCACTATTAACAACTTAAGCTCCTTCGGCTGTTAGCAGGGAGGAAGTAGTGTATTTGTTAATTGCATGCTAAACAAGCGTAGAAAAAGACAACAGGAACATAACTGGGAGGTTTTTGTGCTACTTGCATCCTCAACTTGCTTATTTAATACATTTTAGTTTCCTGAAACTATTTAAATGCTTATTTTTGGCTGTTGTTACACACTTCAACACCACTGAATAACGTTCTTTTGCAAATAATTTTAGTGATGTTTTTGGATGACTGTATTCTATAACAAGCTTAAATATGAAAGAACTTACATACTTTAAGATCCAAAGTCTTAAACTGAAAGCTGTAAATAAAATAATGTTCCTGGTCCCTAATCTAGTGAAAAAACATGATATATCTTATTGACATTAAGACAGCACACTATTTGTACAATAGATCATGCTGTAGATAGAAATGATTCTTTGATTCTGGTTTTCATATATTGATGCAAATCAAATCAGGGTAAGTAACATCAGAAACAGACATGAATAGTCTCATGATTTCAGATACATAGTGAGAGAAAGACAGAAACACCCTTGCTTTAAATTTTCTATCTATTAGAATAACACGATGACCTCTGTCTTGGGACAGATTTAAGTTAAAAACATTTTGTATGAAGAAGGGAAGTTCTTTTTATTGCCTTGCTTTTAAAGACAGGATAGAGCTCTCATTTTTGATGTTCTGAGTTTAGGCTCCTGTTTTTCAAACATGATGGCCTTTTGAAACAAGGTGGAAGGTGGTCCCTTCAAGCCTTTCTAAGTTTAGTGGGAAATTGAATTGGATTCATTTTGAATAGATATGAACTGTCACCATGAGTCAGAATATATCCCACATTTTTGGTAAGGCTTACTGGTGATAGAAGTACAACAGTTGTAACCCTTCAACCCCATTGTATTTTTTGCTTAATTTCATGCTTTCTCTTTATATACTGTGGTTTTGTAAGGCAGCTGTTACTCAGTACTCTAGATTTTTTTCCAGAAGAATTTATTTGACGGGAAAAGACACAAATGAGTTCCCCATCAATTTCCTGATTTCTTGTGGTCCACCTGTATGTGTTTGTGAAGATGCTTGTGGAGTATACAAAAATTCCAGAAGAAAACAGGAAATGTCTTGGTATTTTCCATGCCTGGTTCTGGTTTTGACTCATGGTCTTGTTCCCATTAGGGGCTCTTGGTATGCCTCTGGGGCATGTGCCGATTTATTGATTATGCTAGTAAGTTGTTCCACCCTCAAGGCGTATGTGCTTGTGATTTGAAAGTCCAAATTTCTGTTGGAGGTTGTTTTGCTTCTTTGTTTTTACAATTAGCATATTATTCCATAGGAAACAAATACCATTTTCTGGAAAACACTATTTTTGGCAAGCAAAAAGTTCTCTGTGTCTGACCATGTACTTAGTATGCTTCTATTAATCACGTTAGATCACAGGTTTAACTACTCTGTGAAAGAGATTGAGCTTTTTCCCTTCAGGAAGCTGGTTCTTGGTTTTTTGCAACCTAAAGGAATGCTAAGATGAAGGAAGGATTTCTGTGATAGTTCAATATTTATTGTTTCCTAATAAAGGCAGCTAACATGTACCATTCCCAAAGTTTTTTCTCTTTTTTTTTTTCTTCCCCCCCCCCCCCCCCCCCCCCCCCCCCCCCCCCCCNNNTCTCTCATGACAAACAAAGCAGCTATTCACCCATCATTTTCCTTTCCAAAAGACCAAACAGCTGCCCACTTTCCTAGCAGGGAATAAGAAATCTTTTTTTTTTCTTCAGCGAGATCAGAACGATGGAGGAAAATATTAGTTTCCTGACATTGTTAGCTGCATGTAAGATGAAAACTTTATAGTAAATTACTGTGCCTACTTCTGTTGAAGTGTGCAATGTTCTGTTGGTTCTGTTGGGCTTTTGTAATAGTAGTGGATTTCTGTCCAGTGGAGCTCTCTGCCATGACCATATTGATTTGATTTATTTTTTAAATTTAAGAATTCAGTCTTCAAATGGTGTGGAACTAAGTAGGAGGGAAAAATATGGAGCATTGGCAGTGTCTGTGTGCTTTTTATTGTGAGTAGTACTGAAAAGAAGAAATACTTTGGCTGAAAAGTTGAAAATATAATCATTCTTTGTCTTGAGCAAGCTGACAACTTTCCACAAAAATATTCATTAAAAGCCTTTTATTAATTTAAAAGAGAAGCAGGAAGAAAATTTTCTGCCAATTTGTGAAAGATTAGATTATGAAATACTAGGTGGATATCCTTCCATCCTGAAGCCCTCTCTTTATCCCTAGCACAAGCTCACTGATGATGCAAAGGAACCATTTCCCCAGTGAGAAGGTAGGTCAGGTTTCATAACCTTTTAGTCCAAGGTCTTCCTTCTGACCACAAGGTCCCTACTGTGGAAGAGCTTTTTAAATTATGAGCAATTGATCTTTGTGATGTGCGCAAATTCAAGCAAATACACATGATAAAATTCTAGATATGATCAAATACCTTCCGATTAAACAAGCTTCAGAAGGTAACAGCCTTAAGTCACTGCTGAACCGGGTTGAATATGAACTGGTGACCTAAAGGTGAAAGGCTTTTAGCCCCTAAACTCCAGGCATTGATTTCTAATTCTCTTGTGAAATCAATCCCATGACATAGATATATTGAGTCACCTTATGGTTGCCCCAGCTCCACTGACCTTTGTCCCCTCTATAATGTATGGAAGAATATTTAATGCAGCTTGTTTATGAAATGAGCTGTCCCCACCATCAGCTGCTGCCTTGGGCCATGGCATGTGAACAGGGAGGGCATGCAGAGAAAGGAGGAGGATTAAGATTTGGGTTCTCCGTGTTCCTCTATCTGCTACATAAAGTGCTATGAGCAAGGCTGGCAGAGCTCTGTAATCAGTAGTGATTTAAATACACTTTATTACGTTGGGATTATAAGATCATGTTCTATCTGTCATGTCAGTGCTGAGCTGTGTTAACAAAGCAATGGCTGTCATCAAATAGAGTGCCAGTCAGAAGGAATGGGATGAAAAACCATGTTGGTGGGAGCTTGCAAGAAAGGTCTCTTAATCTGACTCAGAGGAGCTGGGGAAGCTTGAAGTGAAAGATGATAGTTTGATTTAAAAGGAAAAATTAAAAAATAAACTTCTAAAATGTTCTTCGAGGACTTTTCACAACAAGTGAACAAATTAGATCTATTTAAACTTGACTAGACTTCATCTCTATGTTATATGTAGTGTAAACTAATTTTCCAGTAGACCTCACAGAGTTGAAAATAGGTGATTCGGTCAAAAGATTATTTCAAGTAGAAGTTATTGCTAAATCTTGTTCAAGTAGATGATGATTTAGAAAAGTTACCAATAATGACATGCAAAGTCCACATGAAAAGGTTTTATGTCCACTGTTCAACTTTTGTTGAAGAAATATTTCTCCCTGGAGCTTTGGCAAGTTGCTTATTTCTCTCAGGAAATCAATAAAACCTAAAAAGTGTACAGGTGCTTCTATTTTACTTTTGGAAATGGTCCCTCGTATTTGAAAACCTGTACGGGCTTGTAAGTGGCAACCAGGCAAAAATTGCAATGTTTGGTGTGCTGCCAAAGGTAGGGGAAGTTTTCATTTACTACCAGGAACATTTTTCATGATTTCTTAATCTGCACAAAATGCATGTGAAGTCTACAGAATTTGCTACATCCGTTCTAATTTTGTTTCCTTTTGTTGTTGCTTTTATTGCAGCTACTGAAGGCTCTGTGATGTTAGACAGATGCTTTTGTGCTGACTGATATAACGCAGAAGATTCTGCAGAGTCATGACTTGTCCTGATTTTATGAGTCATAATGGCCTTTATCATCCTACCAGCCAGGATCAGAGAGATAATAGGCAGCTTTCAATAGCTGTTAGCCACTTGTTCCCATGGATACCAGACCAATTTCCACACAAACTTAGCTTTTTAATAAATTCTTCTGAGCCGTTTGAAAACTGATGAAAGCATTTGGGTTGTAAACCACACAAGAGGTGTTTACAAAACATTATATATTTCAGTGCTTTTATTTTATAGAAAAAAAAAAAAAGGCATTGTCCATTAATTTGAAAACTTAATTTGTTTGAAATACGTGATTGAAATAACAGTTTTCATAAATGGGTCTTAATTTCTTCTACCATGTTACTGGTCCTTTACTCTAGTTATTTATTTCCAGTGTTACTGTCTGTAAGTTACATGAACTGTCTTTCCTTTGGTTTTGCCATCTTCCAATTCACTGAACACAGCCTTTCCATTCCAATTCTGTGATGACCTATAAAAATGTTAATTAGATATGATTAAAATAAAAGGTCATGTATAGGGAACAGTGAGAAAATTTCCGTGGGGGAGATTATCTTCTATTTGCACCGTAGGATTTCTTTGTAGATAATAAGTATTTTCAGGCAGTTGTATTGATCTGATGCAAGATGGAAATTTCTTAGGAAATACTTTGGGAAATGGACAAAAAATGTTGTTTAAGAAGGAAAGGCAGATAGTCAGCTGTGCAAGGAGCGACCTTTATTTGCAGTAATAAGGACATCACTCTCCTGAGCTCCTCTTTGAGGTTCAAACTCTGTATCTGGGAATGAGAGGAAATGGCAGTGTCCCTGGAAATGCCCCATCAGGCCTGAGTACAATAACCCTCTTTACGTGCAAGGACTAGGCCTCTGTCCTGTCTATAAAGTCACAGACCTTTGCTTCCGTAATCATAAATAGTTTAAACTGCTGTGAAGTACTAACACAGCCCAGCCATAATTTGAGAAAGCTACTTTAAGTTAATAGCCCAGGAAGGCTTTAGTATTTTTTCCTCTCTAAAAAAGCATCTGTAGTAGGAACTTGGTACATAAATGTAACTGCATCTTATTAAATACAATAGATTAAATATACTTAATTTCTTGAGACTTAATTGCATGTTTAATTTCCATGAAAGCTGAAACAGAAGTTTCAGAACCATGTACTTTCTGTGCTGGGGTTAAGCATGTGATTCAGTACTCGTCAGTCAGAAACTTCTCAGTTTAGTGTTTCACAGGTAGGTAATAAATAGGAATTATGATATTTTTTTCTGATGAGAAAAAATGAAAAATACATCCTGTTTTAATTGTTCTGTAATGTGGGGCTCTGTTTTTGCAATCTGGTAACCAAAGTCCAATACAGCGGACTTGATGTGATACTTTTTGTTTGGAGGAAAATGTTAAAATATAAAGTTCACTTTGTGAAAAAAAATACAAATGCAGCTTTTCTGCAGGAAAGAGTTGTGTTTGGATGTTATTAATAGTGAACCATCTATCTCACTGGATCGTGTGTATTGTTTATTTTATCAGGCTTCTCTGGCAATTGTGTTGGCTGTGGCAAGAAGGGTTTCTGCTACTTTACAGAATTCTCAAATCACATTAATCTTAAACTGACCACTCAGCCCAAGAAACAGAAACACTTAAAGTATTATCTGGTCAGGAATGCCCAGGGAGCTCTGACCAAAGGATCTGTAATCTGCTGGAAAGGGGCAGGTAAGATAATGAATCTGTCTTCCTCAAGCTCTGGTTTCCATCATCCAAGCTTAGCTATCACAGGGACTGGCGTCTGTGTAAAACCTAAGGCAGATGAGTTGAAAGAAAGACTCTTTAAAGCTAAGTGATTACTAGAGCAGCTGTAAAGAGCAATTAGCTGACCTAATACAAGGATGGCCTGTCTGAAGGCATCAGTCCCTTCCTTCCAAGTGCTGTAACCTCTAAGTACTTCTACGTGTGAAATTATCAAATCAAATTTGCAGAGAAAAAGCAAATGCCGCTATTGTCAGGGGATAAGAAGTTTCTTTTTTGCTCAGAGTTCAGAGGCCGGCAGTCTTCATCCAGCACCTGCTCAAGCACGTTGTTCCAGCTTCCAGAAAGTTCGGGCCTCTCGGGAAGCACCTCAAGCGAGCCAGTCCCAGCAGCAAACCCGAGTGCTCCAGCTGGGACGCAGCAAACAGGTACCACTCAGAAGGAAAACACACTGGGTTTCCACCTACTCTTACTCTTCAGCACATGCGTATTTGTGTGTGTTCATGTGAATGGAAAAGCAAACAAATAAGGACACTACCACATAAAATAAATAATAATAAAAAAAAGTTGAATAGATTTAGGGGTACATTACAAATACAGGAAGCAATCATACTTTGAGGGCTTCTCGGTGTCCATTTTTCCCCCTCAGGTTTATGTGCGAAGGGTTCTACAGCTTGCTTGTAGCTAAGGCAAACAAAAACTTTTTAAAAAGCCATTAGTTTTTAAATGTCATTATAAGTATCAGCCTAAAAACTTCTGAAATTTTTCTTCTGCTGAGAAAATAGTCTTTAATATTAAAAAACAAACTAATGATCAGTATCTGTAGCTTTTTTTGTACTAACAATTCTTTCTGATACATTTACTTTTCCATTAGCTTGACATAAATGAATGGAGATGTATGGCAGAGGCTAGAGAGATCTCTCTGAGCTGCTTCATAATGAAAACAGCTCTTTAGTGTCTTGTGACTGTTACAGAGATTCACATGGGAGGACTGAGGCACATCTGTTGATGGTTATACTCTCTCTGTGGGACAGAAGCCTGTTAAACAGTGCTGATCTGGAATACTGATACCTCTCCAGAACAATTTATTAGTCTCTTTAGAATAGCAGATTGGCCTTTTTTCCCCCCAGTTATTACTTATATTAAAAAGCATGCTTGAGAAAACCTCTCTTTTTAATGCAGCACAGTTAAAAGGAATCTTGGAGAGAGGATGTCAAGTTGGAATAGAGGAGATTTTTAGCAAATTTTAAACAACCTATCTCACTTTTTTAGCTAGTTCTTGAGTAAACTTCATGTAAGAGCTAGAGTCCACCTGCGAAGAAGCTAAAGGACCTGATATATGTATTTAATTACAGAACTGGATTTTGCCTAGACACTTAACTGGCAATCAGACAGCAATAATCTGGTGTGAGATCAGAGTTGGCTTTGTTTAATTCACATTGCATTCTCTCTGAACAGATCCTGACGGCTCTATTAAAGTAAATAATCAAGCCATCAGTTTATTATATCAAGGGGGGATCTTGACCTAGAAATGTTTAATGTAAATACTTTATTTTTTCTTGCCAGCTGCAGCCATGGATCACATCCCTTCAACAGCAGCGTTCAGCTCAGCAGTTTATAATGGCAAGGAATCGCCTAAACAACAGTTAGTGAAAAACAACCTGTCAGCTTTGACAAGACCTTCGGTGTTAGGTATTTGTATGGATTTGTTATTTAATACCCGTGGAATATAGACTTTAGGGTTATCATAGAAACACTGAATATATGGTATCATGACCATAATTTCCTGTATGAATAGGAGTTACTGTTTCCTTCCAAGTCCACTTCCACTTTTTTTCTGTGTTAATTTTCAGAAAAAAAAAAAAGTTTATATGTTTTCAGCCATAGCTTTCTTACAGTTCAGAATATCAACTGAAAGGGTTTTTTTGGTTATATTTACAGTTCAATCAAATAATAGAAGTACAGGCTAGATTCTGAATCCAGGTTCTTAAAGAATATGTCAGTTTGTATCAATCTCACCAACAGGTTTTGTGAAGTGTATTAAGAAATCTTTATGAGCAATCACTCATAGGATGATTCNCAGTGCTCCAGGTGGGGTCTCACAAGAGCAGAATAGAGGGGGAGAATCACCTCCCGCAACCTGCTGGTCATGTTTCTTTTGATGCAGCCCAGGGTGGGGTTGGCTTTCTGGGCTACCAGCACACACTGGCGGCTCATTTTGAGCTTCTCGTCCACAAGTGCTCCCAAGTCCCTCAGGGCTGCTCTCCAACCATTCTCTGCCCAACCTGTATTTGTGCCTGGGATTGCCACGTCCCAGGTGCAGGACCCTGCACTTGACTTGGTTGAACTTCATGTGATTTGCACTGTTGAAGTTCACCCTGGAATGGAGCACTAGTCTTTGACATCTGGCTCCAAATTGAAGAAATTGTCCTCACTGCACTGTTACTATGATGATTTGCGTCAATTGTTTTCTATCACAAACTGTATTCTGTGTCACTGGCTTGTTTAAGTAAGAGAGTTAATATTCACTATGGCTAGAAACATGCTATTGCTCTATTTTAAAAGATGTCTTCCCAAGTTTCCCTGGTGGCATCACAACCAAATTCTTTTTCTCTGCCTGTTCAGGTTCTTCATCTCTTTCTTCCATGCAGCAACATATTCTTGCCAATGCATTTCAGATCGATTACTTTCACATATCAACATATCTGCAGGAAAGAGTATGGCATTTTCAAAAAATTCTTTGTGTGGCTCTAACTATATTGTGACTTTTGTCACAACGTTACGCGGCAAAACGGGTAGAACAAATGGCTAAATACTGCCCTCGCGTGGTAAAAGTTTAAAGGAGAAGTTGAAAACCTGTACATAAGGTTCTTCTGCAAGTGAACAATCTTATTCTAGATCTGAGGAGTTCAGGTTTATTTTTAATTTTAATATCGTTTGCAAAATAAAAACTCCTTTTTCATATAATATTCTTACTCTGTCTTGAATTTTATGTGGGACTAACCATTCTTCTGGCCAGTGTGACGTAGTGTTACGGCTTCTATGTAGTCGTGTCCAGAAATAGAAATAGCTCAGTCCTGCAAGATGCCGAGCAATTCCTGGAGGACCGTTGGCTATCAATAATTAGAAATACTTGATGTTAGTGGAAGCTCATCATTCTAGGAGTTTGCAGGAGTGCACAAGGCAATTCAACAAATCAATGAAAGAAACTTCAAGAAACTAGTCATGAGGAGCTCCCAGAAAAACTGTGAGAAAGATATGCTTTTATAGACAAACATGTTGGAGCTGCATGTGGGAAGGAGACAAGTGCAGAAGTCAATTTGCTTGGAGTTAATATGGAAAAACATAAAACCAAAGATGGTAACCAGCAGGAAGTGACAGAAATCCTGTAAATGGGAAAACTGTTGAAAAGAACTCACATCTTTATTACTATTACCCTGACACCCTTGAGAATTTTATTTTTCAATAAGTTACATGAAAAACTGTCGTGTTCAGAAATAAAGGGAGCAAAATGCCCACAGTGTTGACTTCAAAATAGTAGCACTTGCAGTCTTAATGCATCTCATTCTTACTACATTATTCTTAGTACACCGTAAGCATTGCTATAAAATAAGTGATTCCTATCTAGATAATTAAGAGTTCTCTGCACCAGAAAGTTCCCAGAAATTTAAGCAGGACATAGCCAGGTAAAAAAAAAAATAAATTAAAAAATTATTATATTTATAGAATTGACCATGTTTCCCACAGTACTTCATGCACACATTCAATCTATCAGAACATATTGAATTTCTAAGAGAAAACTGAATAAATTTTATTCTAACATTTTTCTGAACTATTGCTGTCATTCAGGCACTTTGACAAATTCTGGGCCTCCGAAAAAACGCCATAAAGGTTGGTCACCAGAATCTCCATCGTCTACTGAAACTTGGAACTTGCAGCTCAACCCACAGGCTCCAAACAGAATTAAAAATGGTAAGCTATGCCCAAGGTTGTGACAGTGTTTGTTTCATTATTCAGAGAATAATGAGAAAGAAGAAGAAACATCCTAAAGAACCCGTGCAGATTCGCGTTAGAGCTTTGAAAGGTGTTTGATACCTACATGCTCACCTACATTCAGGTGCTTCATTTCCATTGATTCTTTTTGGGGCTCTTATTTAACAGTCATTAGGATGCAGTCATTGAGTCACTATTAATAAATCCCAACCGATGCCTGTGTCCATCTTTAGACATCAAAACACCTTTGGGTTATTAGAATTAGTATCATAACTAAGGTCAAGATACCATCCATTTTTTCATTTATTTGTCACAGTGTTCTTGGCACTTCGATTTTGTGGTCTAGATGTAAATTAGAGTGACATGCAGTGAAATAAACCCACTTCTCCCAAAATGTTTTCTTTTAATGTGCTGTTGTTTAAATTAAAATTGCTGTAAAGAAGTTATGATTGAGCAAACTTTGAACATTAATTTTTTCTTTCTTGCTAAAGCAAGAAAAACTCTTTAGAAGCAGTGAAACTAAACATACAGACCACACAAATTGTTACTATTTGCGCATTGATATCACATCAATCTCTGGGTTCTTGTATTCATACCTGGGACTGTTTGCTTATAAACATTTCAAAATCCTTAAATGCTTGTATGAGGTTCAAGGTTGCAACAATATAATTAGTCCTCCAAGAAAGTTAGCATAATAGTATGGGTTGTAGTAACAGCTCACGAAATGTCTGATGTAACCGTAGAATCATAGAATCA
>VXBW01005165.1:543991-557895 GCA_013400375.1 Thinocorus orbignyianus | reverse complement strand
CTATGATTCTATGATTTTGGGGGGTTGCCCTCTGTGCAGGCTGGGAGGAGCACTGCCACATAAGCTATTCCTTCCCTCCTTGCTCAGCCTAAGCTGCTTCCTCCCTTTTTAAAAACCCCTCTCCCTGTTCCAGTTATAGGACAAGCTGGAGCTCCTGGAGTCCAAAGCAAAACTCTTCACCTGTAGCTGGGATTTTTGAGGATTGATTACACAGAGTCATATGGGGTTGGAAGGGACCTCTGGAGATCACCCAGTCCAGCCCTCCTGCCAGGTTCTCAAGTTCTTCTAGAGATGGGTCACTTCCCTTCTGAAAGATCATGCATCTCCTTCATTATTACCAGAAATATGTATCGCATCAGGGCCAGCGTAACAGAACGCAGCTTTCCAGAATGCAACCCCTTTCTTGAAGGACAGGGACTGGAGGTTTTCATTCTCCAGCTATCTTATGTCCCTGCTTGCTTCCATCTCCTCAGCATCTCAACTCCATGTTTATTGAAGAAGAAAAGTCCTTTTGCCATTGGTCTGGCTTTTTGATTTAGCCATTGTCTTAACAGTGACGTGACGAGAGGTTCCCTTTGTCCAGGGGTGCCCCTTTGGCTTGTGCTTCCAGAGCTGATGGATCACAACTCCTCAGAGCCATGAGGAAACTCGGCGGAGAGGTTCTGCTCTAAATTACTTCTCCAAAAGTTACTGGAACTCAGCTGCCACAAGTGAGGCATTGCCCCTCTCATCCCATAGGGAGAGCCAAAGAGCTTCTTTTTGCTCACCCCAAAGGACGCATTGAGGTTTGGGTTTTTTATATTACACATCTGAAAGTTTCATATTATTTCATAAGAACTCTACCTGTTACTCAGCAGGTAGAGTTGTGAGCATTCCTTCCTTGGTTTTCCTGGTGGCTCGATAGTTTTTCTCATGCAAAGCTGGCCACCTCACTGCAGCTCTTCCTGCCTATTCTTGTCTTGAGCAACAGCTTAGATCCTTCAAAAGCTTATCTCTTCTTCCTCATGCTGCTTCTGTTTTATGCAAATATCAATGTAATCCTATTCCTCTGTAATTCTATACTGATTAGTGTGAGTGTCTCTTCGCTTTCTTAAAGATGTCACTGTAAATTGGGGGACTTTGTCTCATTGANCAGACCCAAGTCCCTCAGCCTTTCCTCAGCAGAGAGATGCTCCAGGCCTCTAATCATCTTTGTAGCCCTTTGCTGTCCCCTCTCCAGCAGTTCCCTGTCCTTCTGGAACTGGGGAGCCCAGAACTGGTCCCAGTGCTCCAGCTGGGGCCTCACACGGTTTGTGTTTCAAAATGATGTCAGTGTTTTCATTTCTCCTTCTAATGGTGTGATGAAGTGGTCACCCTCCTCGATTTCTCCTTCTCGTTACGTCAGTGTTTCATTGTTAGCACAGAACCCATGTTTATAGACACCTCTGAGCAATAACTTGTCTTTCTGCAGGGACTGCAGCACAGAGACGCGGTTCCTGTGCCTGGGTAAGGAGCACATCTCTGCTGAAATAACTGAGTATTTTTAGCTGGCCTGCGCCTGTTATCTGATGCCATCCAGAACACAGTCATTAAGTATTTAATGCTTTTACACACTCAATTAAATGAGCTTTAAGAGCCTGTTTTCACTGAGGGCTCGTTAGCAAGACAGCACCTGTGAGGTAGGGGAGATGTAATCACAGTACGTGGTGGGTAACCAAGGTATGGAAAAGCACATTCCATAAGTGACAGAGCACTGTTCTGAACCAAACAGCTGTTTTCTCACTTGTATTTATTCTCATTCCTGTGTCCCAGGTCCTGTTCCCATTACCAGAGGGCTTGGGACGCAGACTGCTCCGGCAGAGAAATGTCTCCCCTCACCAGCAGGTTGTCCACTGTGAGGCAGCAGCAGCCTGCTGTGTTCTGGGAGCTCCAGCCTCTGCTTCTCCCCCCGGGAAATCATCTCTCCCTGTTTCCAGACTGGGCGGACAGGCTCCAAAGCGCCGCTGAATTCCAACAGTCAGTCGATTGGGAAAGGTGGAAGCTGAACTTGTTGCCTTCTCTTCTCTGTGGCACGAAACATTACCTGATTTGGCAAACTAATGATCACAGAGCTCATCAGATTTGCTTCTGCGTTGTGTACTGCCAGCACTTCTGAGCTCTGGGCAGGAAATACACTTCTGCCTCTTCTCCCTGTTTTCCTCTGGCTCACCAAGTGTCTGTAGGAGCAGTAACGGATCTTTACCCCACAGAAACTACTCTGAGATAAGGCTTTTGCACAGACCATCAAACCCTATTATTTTCTGTATCTGAGATTTTGACTGTCAAGAAAAACCTCCCTCTCGATACAAAATGACGTGTGTTATAATAAGAAAGTATTTCCATTTAGAAATAATATGAATTATTAAATTATTATCATATGAACCTCCCAACTATCTCTTATTTCTGCTTTTCTGGTTTGGAATAGTTGAATTGGTAATACTGCAAGTCTGCGCCTGGCTTGTTGATGTTGGAAAGGAGAGGTTTCTGTACCATGTGTCTGCACATAACACTTCTCTGCTGAATCAGGTACCATCTGCCTTGCAGTATCTCACTCGTTTTTGTCAACTCACCTGAGTTCTACAATGTTGCCTAATAATTTCCCCACCTGAAGAGCTTCAGGTGAAATACGAGTTTTGCCAGGGTTTGATTGTTGGTGAATTCCCGACAGATGGAAGGGTTGGTCTTTTCCTTCCCCAAGAGATCATCTGTTTTTTGCAGCTGGCTGGCATGGCTCTGGCCAGGCTGGCACCTCCCAGCTCTCTGTGCTGGGCTACAAATCCAGAGCTCAGTGCTGGGGGCCCATGAGAGAAAGCTGGGTGAAATGCAGCTCTTTTGACCATTACGCAGGTTTCCAGCTTTTAATGTAGGCAAGAGCAGTGTGTCGATGTGAGTAGTTGTGTGCGGTGTATAATTCATATCTTCCCCTTTTGAAAAGTCTGTTTTATTCTAGCCTTAACCATGCCTTTCTTGAATAATTTAAAAGCGGGCTGTTTAAGAATGGATGCAATGGTCTTCTCGCTGTAACTGAGCGCAGGCTGAGGCCAGGCTGAGCTGGGGCCTTCATAATCCTAATATTTGCCTTCCTGACAGACTGCTGGGACATGCACTTCTGTTATCATTAGCAGAGATTTTCTTCAGATCTTTCAGGACAAAGTTCTTTTTTTTTTTTTTTTTTTTGGTGCTACTTTCGAGCTTTCAAGTCGTTTGACATGTTCTATGTAAAAACAGCCCCATGCTCTGAAGTTGGCAAATTAGCGATATTAACGAGCTCCCGGTTTTAACTATTAAATGGCTTCCTGTATAAAAGAGTTACACTTACTGCAATGACAGCCTGCTGATGTTGGAAACCAAAGGTTATAGCTCATCCTTACAGCTCTCTGCTGTTTATGTTAGTCTCCTGCTACTCTGCTACGGGGGAGCCCCAACTTGAACATGCTTTATCTGCCAAAAAGGCATGTCTCCTGTTCAGACAAGATCTTTCTGATTGAAACTGGGTTAAGTAATAAGAATTTACGGCCGAGTGTTTAAAAAAAATAGAACTGGCTTCTGTTTATGCTGCTACAAGGAAGAAAAAACCTCCTCCACGCCTGCGGTTTGGCAGCAGAGCAGGCAGGGCCTTTCTTACCCACGGATCAGAGCAGGTAAATAGTTTCCATTTGTACCTGTGTTCACAGATGGGATTTTGGGAGACCCGAGAGGCTCTGCAAGAGCCAGGCAGTGGGATGGCTTGCTGCTTCTGCCCAAGCCCGGTGGGAAAAGTTTGCTCTGCTGCCCTGCTGTGCGCACACATCGCTGCCGGCAGAGCCCAGAGGCTTGGGAGCAGGGAGGTGACTCAAAACAACCCCTTGGAGCCATCCAAATAGTCATGTTCGCAGGTAAATATAATTCACACACCCAGAATAAACAGAAAATGAGTTATTTTCAGCACTGGGTGGAACTGCTTCCAGCCTGGGCTTGGAAGATGCCGAGTATGGTTTAAAGTGATACTGTGGGGTCAGACAACTTGGGTCTGTCTCTGTGTGTGGATTTGGGATTGCTTGGATGGGGTTGCTGCTCCAGTGCAAGTGCAACGAGGGTCAGACCCTGGGTCAGACCCTGCCACATGCCGATGTTAAGCTGCACAGGTTCTGAATTCCCCTTGGCTGGGAAGCAGAGTGACTCGCGAACTTGGGTGAAGTGGCTCTGAATTTATACCAACGCGATTTGGAGGCCCTCGGTCTCTTATCTTCCCCAAAGTAAGCTGTGCAGCCTTTCAGTGTTGCTCAGGAATTAACAGAAATGTCAATCATGCTTTAGCAGAGCCTAAAAATACTTCCTAAGCAAATGGATTGCTGCAGAAATACTGAAAATGTAAAAGGACACACAATTCTGATCTTATTTTTTTTTTTTTAATAGCTGGCTGCATGGCTGTGCTTCTGTATGAAGAGTCTGCCTTGAAAAGGGACACGCCAGGTGAAACAAAACACAATTTGTTATCCCCGAGAGGACAATCAGATTCTCTAATGTAGGCAGTATGTAAATAAGGAGATAGATTGAAAATTTTTGGTAAGTGATGAGGAAGTTTGAATATTTTAGATGCTAGCGGCCAAAGCTGAACCCCTGATAAAACCCAAACTGTTCCGGATTGAGCTGCCAAAATTGCCAGGAGTTTGTAGAAACCTGGGCTGTTTGGAGCCCAGGGAGGGGTATCAAAGGAATGTGAGGTTATTTCATGTAATTTTGCATTAGATTGTGCATCCAAGCTGGGATTTGTCTGCTTGGAGGCCCGTGCTGACCCCTCCCAGCATATTCAGGGAGCTCAGAGATGCCACGTGTTGTCTCTGTCACCCCGGAAAGCTGGAGGTTCCTTGTGTGCTGCTGCTGCCAGCACCAGGGAGTCCTCCCCTCCCCTTACTTTCTGCTGAAGCATTAATACAGAGAGAGTTTGTCCTTTTCTGCTGTGAGATAATACAAGTGCTTTCCTGGGTGCATTATTTAAAATGTGTTTTGTAAATGTAAAATGTATTTAAAATGTTTGGGGTCAGCAGTGGCCCCGCTGTCAGCAAAACCTCTGCTAGAGAAGCTCTGCTAGAGTTCATAATCCTCGTGGCTCTGGCTGTGTAGACGTGGCAGTGGATACTTTCCTAATTAGCTCTGCATAATCAGAGGCAAATTAGTCTCTCTAGGATCACTCCAGTTGTTTCATAGCCTGCTTAATGTTTGCTTGTGCCCCTTTCTTTGCTTGTACATGTGGATTGCAAAAATCTTCTGGACACACCTGGGACAGGCCAAGCTCTTGCAGCACCCTGCCAGTGTTCACAAGGGAAGAACACTCACATTTTGGCTTTAGATCTCCATTTTTTGATGACATTTGAAGTTCTGATAACATATCTTTATCTTTAACAGAGCCAAGCAGCTCTGTCAGCTCCATGTCTACGAGCTCACACCGGAGCCTGGGCTGCAGATGCAGTATCTTACCTGATGTTCAGAGTTCCATAGGGCATGCCATGGGGTTGGTTGCAATATTCCTCATGCAGGGAATTGTCCCCGGGACTCCTCACCACCAGCAGCTGGGGAGCACTTGGTCCCTCTTCCTTCTTCTTGTGGAAACAGGCTCCAGAACATGAGATCTCTGCAACTGAAAACCCCAGCTGCTCCTGCTGGCCTGCCCTGTGGGTATTTATCAGAATGCTGGTTTTCAAGCCTGTTTTAGGAGATTTGTTGTTGGCCTGTCAATATTTTTTAAACTTTATTGAGGCAAACATTTTGAGCATCTTGGTGGCCTCCGCTGGACCTGTTCCACCAGGTCCATGTCCTTTCTCTGTTGAGGACTCCAGAGCTGGACACAGGACTGCAGGTGGGGTTTTACCTTCAAGATCGTCCAGTTCCAGCCCCCCTGCTCTGGGCAGGGACACCTCCCACCAGACCAGGTTGCTCCAAGCTCCATCCAGCCTGGCCTTGAACTCCTCCAGGGATGGGGCAGCCACAGCTTCTCTGGGCAACCTGGGCCAGGCTCTCATCACCCTCACAGCAAAGAACTTCCTCCTAATATCTAATCTGAATCTCCCCTCTTCCAAATTAAAACCATCACCCCTTGTCCTATCACTAGACTCCCTGACCAAGAGTCCCTCTCCAGCTCTCCTGGAGCTCCCTTCAGATCCTGGAAGGCTGCTCCAAGGTCTCCCCGCAGCCTTCTCTTTTCCAGGCTGAACCCCCCAGCTCCCTCAGCCTGTCCTCACAGCAGAGCTGCTCCAGCCCCTGAGCATCTTGGTGGCCTCCACTGGACTCATTCCACCAGGTCCATGTCCTTTCTGTGTTGAGGACTCCAGAGCTGGACACAGTGCTCCAGGTGGGGTCTCACTAGAAGAAAGCAGCAGAATGCCCTCTCTGGATCTGCTGGCAAGGCACCTTTGGATGCAGCCCAGGATGGGGTTGGCCTTTTGGGCTGCAGGTGACCACTGCCTACTCATCTCCACCCTCTTGTCCATCAGTCCCTTTCCTCAGGGCTCCTTTCTAACCCCCCACCCCCTGGTTCGTGTTGATGGTGAGCAGATCCATTCCAAGCGCGCATCTCCACCACCTTCCCAGCGCACCCCCGGGCTGCGGGACCCATCCCCACCTCCCTCCATCCATCCCCCGGGGGGAGGCGGGCACCCAACCGCCCCTTCTCCCGGGGCTGGCGAGGGCTGGTTCCCGAAGGGGAGGAAGGCACCGGGGGCCCGCCCACACCCTCCTCTTCCTCCTTCTCCCTGCCGGAGCGGAGCACTGCGGCTCTGCCGGGCGGTGCGGCACCTGTCAGCCGCGGACAGATGGACAGACAGGCCGGGTAATAACCCCTAGGGGGGCTTCTCCTCCTCCTCCTCCTTCTTCTCTTTCTCCTCCTCCTCTTTCCTTCACCCCTTCCACCGCTTCTCCTCTCCCCGCTGCCTCGCAATGGCGGGAGGCGCCCGGCCGGAGGAGAAGGAGAAGCAACAGCAGCAGGAGCGCTGAAGGTGGGGAAAAAGGAGCCCCCCCCGACCACGGATCCCCCCCGGATGGGTAAGGATGGGCAGAGAAGCCCCCTCTCAGCGGGTTTTTGTTTCCTGGGGGTGTTGCTTGGCGGGGATCGGCGATTACAGCCCCGCCGGGGTGTCGCGGAGACCCGCAGGCTCCTCCGGGGGTCTCCGCGACACCCCGGCGGGGGTTGTCCCCGCTTACTGTGACCACCAGGGATGCTGGGGGGCTGGGGGTGAATGCATCTGCGCCCCCCCACCTCGGTAAGGAGGGCGCCAGGGGGGTTTGCGAGGGATGGGAGAGGAGAAGGGTTTGGTTCTTAGAATGTATTTTTTTAATTTTTAATTTTTTTTTATTATACATATATTTTTAAGGTAAGAATAAGCATTATGGGTTTTTCTTTTTTTATTATTATATATTATTAGTCTTCCTTTCGCAGTCCTGCTTGTGGCATGAGGCTTTGTGAGCTTCAAGGTGCCACCATCATCCCCTTCCATTGCCCCAGGGGGTAACCCCATGAGGTGGCAGTTGGGTCTGGGATAGTTTGTGGTGACGAGTTTTGGCGTATTGGCACAGCCTGAGCTCTGATTCTTCCTTACCCCCTTCCTTATAAATGCTGGAGAACCTCTGCTGTGAGGACAGGCTGAGGGAGCTGGGGCTGTTCAGCCTGGAGAAGGCTCCGGGGAGACCTTGGGGCAGCCTTCCAGGATCTGAAGGGAGCTNGTGTGATGGGAGGTGTCCCTGCCCAGGGCAGGGGGTTGGAACTGGATGATCTTGAAGGTCCCTTCCAACCCAAACTGTTCTATGATTCTGTAAATAGAAACTGTGGGGTAGATGTGAAGAAGGACAATTCAGAAACCCCTCCTTTCTGTTGCAGGTTAAACCAACCTTGTTCTCGAGGTTCCTCGGCTCTGCTGCTTGGTCAGAATCAACCCCAGGTGTTGATAGAGTTGCCTCCAGACCTTCTGCTGAGGACGGCCCTGCTGGGGGGCAGTGCCCCCTGAGCAAAACGGCTCCTCCAGCAGAATCGAGGCGGTGACAGGCCACCCAGAGCAGGGACTATGTGAGCAGCTGTTTTCTTTTTGTCGTCCTGGAGTAACCATGATGAAAACGGAGTCTTCAGGGGAAAGATCCACCCTCCGAAGTGCCTCTCCTCACAGGAACGCTTACAGGACTGAGTTCCAGGCGCTGAAAAGCACCTTTGACAAACCCAAGTCGGATGGAGACCAAAAAACGAAAGAGGAAGGAGAGGCCTCGCAGAGCAGGGGGAGGAAATATGGCTCCAACGTCAACAGGATTAAGAACTTGTTTATGCAGATGGGCATGGAGCCCACGGAAAGCACTGGGGTTCCCCCCAAAACCCGGGGGAAGGGTGGCCCCCCCTCACCTCAGAGACGCATTAGGCCCAAAGAATTTGTAGAAAAGGCAGATGGTTCCATCGTCAAATTGGAGTCGTCTGTCTTGGAAAGGATTAGTAGGTTTGACACCATCCACGATGGTCCTTCCTACTCCAAGTTCACTGAGACTCGCAAGATGTTTGAGCGCAACGCTCACGAAACGGGACATTCCCATCGCTATTCCCCAAAGAAAGAGAAAGTGGCTTCCCAGGAGCTCCCGGAGGAGTGGTGCGGCTCTAAGTCCCACCGGGGCAGCATGGACTCCCTGGACAGCCTTAGCCCCAGGACGGAGACTGTCTCCCCAGCCGTCAGCCAGCTCAGCGCCGTCTTTGAGAACGCCGACTCCCACAATGTCCTGCTCCTGGAAAAGCCAGAAAGCCACGAGGAATACTCCGTCACCGGCCACTATCCACTCAACCTCTCCTCCTCTCCCACCACAAACCTCTCCTCCCCGGTCGCAAACCTGGAGGGCTTCAGCCCTTTGAAGGAAACGGGCACGTGGTCTCCACCGGCCAAGGAGAACCTGGGCTCGTCAGCTTCTGAGACCTCCCAGCAGAGCAGCACCTCCACGGTACTCAGGCAGAAGACGTCCACGGGCACTTCAGCAGGTCCCAGGGTTGCTGAGGACATCAAGAAGAGCGTGGAGGGGAGCGCTGGTTCTGCAGAGGGCCAGTGGGATTTGGTCAACACGCTCCAGAGCAAGTCCAAAGCAGAGACCGAGGTTTCATCACCGCACAAGAAAGGGTCAGAGTGTGCGGAGGGGACCTTTGATAGACCCGAGGCTGCAGAAGTGCCGAGGAACATTGGTTTTGCCCCAGATGCTGCTCCAGAGGAGGCGAGTGAGAAGGAAGAGGGGAGCGATTTCCAGAGCTCCCACGTGTACATGCACGCCGACTACAGCGTGTACCGCATGTGCTCCAGGTACAACTCCGACTGGGGGGAGACGGGCACGGAACAGGATGATCAAGATGACAGCGACGAGAACAACTGCTACGAGCCTGATAGGGAATATTCTGAGATTAACGGATTGCCCGACGAGGACGAGATCCCAGCCAACAGGAAAATACAGTTCAGCCGCGCTCCGATTAAGGTAACGCTTCCACAATCTTTTTTCTGTGCTTTGGTGTGTTTTCAGGTGCATATTGAAGTAGATTTTGAAGCTGATCTGGGCTCTGGAGAGGTTGCAGAGGATTTTTGGGTCCAGGTTTTTATTCCAGTCAGCCAGCGAGCATAACCTTGGATGGATTGAGGAAGCTGAGCTCCGACGAGCTCGTGTCATTGCTTAGGGTGCCTGCTCCTGACTGAGCCGGCAGAAATTGAGGGTGACAGTGGGGTTTGTGGAGCTTGAGGGTGTTAACTTGCATATTTTGAGTGAGGTGACTGAACCGTAGCGGCCTGGTGGGATGTGGAAGTGGGTGTTTGGTGGCCTTTGTGCCGTTGGAAATCACAGCTTCTTGACGTCGGTGGCTTTTCAGCAGCTCCATCAGGTGTTCTTTGAAGTTCCTGTATTTAAGACACCGTGGTGTGGAATATGGTGTGGTTCCACCTTGGTAGCAGAGGGCTGTTAATGTCCCGCCTCTGAATTAGCATCATCTTTTCTGGTAGCATCTTCCCTTCTTAAAAACTCCAGCAAGCATGAGTGTGTCTCAGTGCTGCAGAGAGGCCAAAGGCAGTTGAGTGAAATGCCTAACGAAGGGTGTGTTTCATGGCGGAGCTTTTTATTTTGGTGTAAGTACCTTGAAATTGCAGCTGAGAATGTCCTGATGGTTGTTCTCAGCACTGAAGGAATAACTCGCATGGTGTTGAACCAGATTGTTCCTGCTGAGGCTGGGAGTTTGGAGTGTTTTACTTCTGAGTTGCCTTTCCTGCATGTGGTCTCAAGCAGAGGATTCAAAACCATCCTCATTTGTTTTCTGGGAAGAGCCACGTGTGGTGGAGAACTTGAAATCTGAACGTTTTGTTGGGTTTTTTAAATAAACAAACTGTAGCCGTCTGGGTTGTCACTGTGTGAGTTCAGTAATCAGGCAATCATTAAATCAAAGAGAAGTTTCGCTGTCAAACCTGGGCTGACGGGATTTACAAAGTCTGCGTTTCCACCACTTTAACTTGGGGTAAGATGGGTATTATCAGGTCGTTTAATCTGAATTAAGCCACCAGGTTTTCACATCTGTTTGTTGGGGGGTGGAGGAAGGGGAAGGGCCTTGTGTTCTTCATGCTTCTAAAAGACCATTTTTTACACTGAAACAAAGTATTCTGAGCCAAGACAATGGATTTTTTTGTTTGTTTTGTTTTGTTAGTATTTTATTCAGGCTTGCGTCATGGACCAAAAATGCTCCCTCTGGATTACTCCCATCATTAAACTAGCTCTTTTTCTTTTTTATTTTTTTTTTTTTTTTTCGAGAGGAAGTAAAGAGAACTTTCATTCCAGAGGATTATGAAAGCTGTGGCCCGCAGCACCTTCCCCCTCGTGCCGTACTGACAGGCAAGGGGGTGTCCTCCCCTGAAAGAGTGATGTGCAGAGGTGTGTTTTATCGTGTTTGTTACAGGTCCAGCAGATAAGGGTTCAGGAAGTGATTGCACTGATTTTTATTCTGGAGAGGGATGGGATTTCTGCTGTTTCTGTTTTGAAAGAGCTGACAGTGACATTGCTCCGGTGTAACGCGGCCGTCTGTCTGAACCCTGCTGTCACGGGGCTGTGAGAGTATTCTTTCAATTATTTACTTACAAAATTTTTATTTTTTTCTCAAGATTTTCACGCTGTGCTCGTTTCAGGTCGCTGTTATCAGGTCATAGTAACAGCTCATCGGGAAAATGCCCTAAAAGTCATTTGTGTAAATAATAAAAGAGCGCATTTGTCATGGGTTTCAGCGTAAAGCGCTCGTAACGAGCCCAGCCAAAGGAGAAGAATCGTCGCTTTAATTATTTTAGCGTCTTCATTGTAGGCAGGATGAAGACAGAATAAAAGCTGCATTGAGAGGGGAGCCGGGGAGAGGTTGGGGAGAGGTGATGCTTTTTGTCCCAGCTGCCCTTGGAGCTCACAGCCTGCTGGTCTCTGCGGAAGCGGAGGTGGGACCACATGGAGGGTTGCACTTAGGGGAAGGAGTGGGGACAAAGTTGTGGGAATCTGAGCTGCTTCTACTTTGGAGCTCTGAAACAGAAAGTAAGAAAGAATTCTGGGCACTGTCTTTACCCAAAGAGGTAAAGGTAATGTGCACTTGTGGCCAAGAAGGCCAATGACATCCTGGGAGGNAGTCTCCATCTCTGGAGACATTCAAAGCCACCTGGACACGTTCCTGTAGGACCTGCTGTGGGTGACCCTGGTCTGGCAGGGGTTGGACTGGGTGATCTCCAGAGGACCCTTCCAACTCCAGATCACTCTGTGACTCAGTGAGAAGGATTTAGCTTCTTCAGCGATTCTGAACCAGTCTAGCTGAGGTGCTGCTAGTTGGTCACAGCACAGGGCGGTGTGGGGTCAGATCATCACCAAGGCATGCTCCTGTCATCTCTGGCAGGGAAAGGAATAATTCCAAGTAGACGTAACCTTAGAAAAGCAAGGTCAGTCAATGAGGTTACGGAATAGACAGCAGCTGTGTGGGAATGTCTCTGCTGTGGGAGGTCTGTGTGTCAGTGGGCATGACTGGTGTCACCAACATTGAACAGAGAACATCATCTTGTGCTTGCTGTAACTGAGAGGAAAACAAAAAGCAATGTAGGGATGTTTTCTGAGCTGCTGAGAAGCTGACATGTCTTTGTTAATATAGAGCAATTTGTACTTAACTGCTCTGCTGGATGATGGTGCAAAAAGTCCAGCCCAGCCTCTGGAGGGCTGATTGCACCCTGTCTTCCCCCTGCTCCCCTCCCACAGGTGAGCTGGGGAATAATTAACAGAGTTGGCTTTTGTGCAGGCTGTGAGATGAGTGGGTAGCTATCCCCGTAAAGTTGTTAGGTGGATAAACATCTTTGAACTGTTTTTCCGAGGGATTTTTTCAGGCAGGCATGGAAGAAGTGACTGCGAGGAGCGCCGAGGCTGGAGAGCAGAGATTTCAGTTGCCACCAAGGACCTTTCTGTCCCTTTAGGGAGATGCTGCAGACTGTGACAAGTAATGAAGTATAAGCAGAAGGATGAATAAATAAAGTCTTACTCATCAAGCTGATAAAGGCTGAATTCTGCTCATCTGCCAAGCAGCAAAAATACCGCTAGTTATGGAGGAGCTCGCTCTAAAGAGAAGGAGCTGGTGCTGGGAGCGGGTGTGAGTGTGTTGCTGAAGAAGGGATATGCACGTTGGTGGAGCAGTTGGTGTTTGCACAGCCGTGTTTTATCAGGGCAGGGAGCCACGGGACGAGGGGGAAGGGTTTGACACTGAGAGAGGAGAGATGGAGATGAGATCTGGGGAAGAACTTTGGTGTGAGGGTGGTGAGACCGTGGCCCAGGTTGCCCCGCGAAGCTGTAGATGGAATAAAATTACTTGCCTGCCACCATGGGCTGTGGAGGCTTTCACTCTTGGGTAGGTCATGATTTCACTACTAATTCTTGGGGCCATTTGCTGCTGGATACAGTGTTCACGTGTGGTCACTTAATTAAAAAGAAATCCTATTGCTTTAAAGTGGGTTCTGTAGGCATTGGGGACATTCTGGAAGAGCGTTTTGTAGAAACCAAGTTTGGATTGAATACTTGGCGTCAGAGCTTTATGGGGTGCAGATTGGAAGGAGCTTCCAGTTGAAGATTTTGAATTTCAAAAATGCAGACCGGGAAACTGAAGGGAAATGGATTGAAATGATGTGAAATGAAGAGCTGAGGGATCTGGCGGTGGGGCTCGTGCAACCTCTTTGATTCAGAATTAGAGAAAAGGATGTAGGATTTGCATCCCAAGGAGCAGCGGAGCACACGAGCAGAATAACTGCAGAGCTAATCGGGAGCAAAGCCAGCCAGAGAGAACACCAGCAGCTGGCCAGGAACTTGCAAGGAGTGGCAAAAATGGTTGTTTAAAAAATGAAGACTGTCAGAGAGTTCAGAAGTCTTAAAGTGCAAATAAGATTTTGCCAGAAGTCAAGCTGTGTTTGACCTTGTCAAGGAAAATAACCCAAGTAGCTAAAAGCTCTTTATCCATTAAAAATGAAATAAGAAAGCAAGCTGGGCGTTATGCAGTGAGCATGAAGCTATGGCAGAGCTCTCACCCCCAGCTTATATTCATATTTTGCCTTCATTTTTGGTGCAGTTGTTTGTGGTGAACTTGGAACTGGGACTGAGAGTGAAATAGATGTGTATGGGTGGAAACTGCCAGTGGAGATTCTTACAGTGAAGATGAGATCTGGGAGCTCTTGGTGCTCAGGTTGTAGGGGGCTGGGGGAAAGAAGTTGTATTTTAGAAGGTCTTGTAGCAAACAATTCAAAACAAACAGAACACTCTCAAAACAGTGGTGGTATTTAACTGCAGAAGAGCGAGTGCAGTAGCTATTTTTTGGAGAGTAGAGAAGAGGTGGTTCTGGCAGCTTGAAAATTAATATTTTCTTTTTTCTT
>VXBW01005165.1:505145-543970 GCA_013400375.1 Thinocorus orbignyianus | reverse complement strand
TTTTTTTTTTTTTTCCCCTATAGCAAAGCAATAAAGAAACCCCAGCAACTTTAAAAAGAATCAAAGGCAGGGAGGCAAGTGGAGAAGTGGAATACATGTGAATGGATTTATGAGAGGTAGCATATGTCAGACTAAATCAGCGTCTGCCTCGGATCAGACAGGAGACCTGGTTAAAAATTTCAGCAGCTCTGTCTCCGAGGGCTGGAGTGCGCTGATGGCACCGGCGTCTGCTGGGGAGGAGGGAAACCTCCTGGTTGCAGGGGATCAGAGTGAAATTGGGGCGACCGGGGAGATGTGGGTGGTGAGCATGGATTCACCAGCTCAGGAGTTTCTTGGTGGAGTCTCCATCTCTGGGGACATTCAAATCCACCTGGACACCTTCCTGTGGGACCTGCTGTGGCGGGGGGTTGGACTGGGTGGTCTCCAGAGGTCCCTCCCACCACCGTGGCATCCTGTGATTCTCTGATTCCGTACGATAAAGCGATTGGAATTCATCTAGATTAGGGCCTTTATTATAGGAAAAAAAAAACAACCCGAAGCCCAAAGTTTTATCCAGCTTCTAATCAATTTTTTAAGCTCACAGTCATCTTTAAGATGGACTCTGGCATATTTAGATACCGACACGTTTGGATTATGTAGATTCTGATTTATTTGTTTACCTGCTGGCTCTGCTTGCCTAGAGACCCCAAATACCTGTTGCTTAATTTCAGCTGGAGTTGTTGCCCAGTGGGTTCTGCTTAAATGGAACACTCGGAATATTTCAATACTGGATTTTTTTCTCAAGGGCAAAGCAGAGAGACCTCACGAATATTGAGATTTGGAGGGCGCTTGAAGAAGCTGGTAGTTTCTAAGTGTGGCCGAGAAGAGTGATGCAGCAGGGAATGGTTCGGGTGGTGTCTGGAGCAGGAGAGCACCTGACTGTGTGGCTCTTTATTCCTCCTGGCTCAGTCTTTTCCTCCGAAGCCATTCCTCAGTTTTCTCCACTCTGTTAATCCGGTAGATGCACTGAAAACTTGCCACCTTGATGCCGTGCTGGCAAATAATTAAAATCATTCTCCATCCCCAAATTACTCACTTTGCATAATGTACCGAGCTGCTAATGTTGTCTGGCTGATGTATGAAATCCTTCCAGGAATGATGGAGAGAGGCGTTTTGCTGATTCCGTGGAGCTCAAGAGCTCCCAGAAGAGAGGCCAAGGCGTGCTGCTGGAGAAGACCAACAGCCATTTATAAAACATGAGGGAGATTAATGGGAAGTTCTTTGGGCAGCACTTTGAATAAATGGATTAAACCAGAAAGGCAGCGCGTAGCGTAAAGAAAATTTTTCTTCACTCTTTTGGCTTAAAAGTGAGTCTTAAAACAGGCCTCCTGCACCCCTATATGACTCTTATTTATTTTATTTTCCCAGACCAGAGGCTGGCTTGTCTCTAAGCCCTGGAGAACCCCTGCAGTTAATCCCTGCGCGTTTCTGAGCTGGGAGAAAGTCGGATTTATCTCCCCACAGCCCGAGGATGGGAACGCAGGGACTCGGGCGGTGGGTGGTGGGACCGTGGAGGTCTGTGTGCCACCAGCCCCCTGCCCTGGCCAAGGCAGATGGCTTTTGGGGTTCAGAGGAACCACAGGACAGCAGGGTCCTGACCTTTTTTCTAAGATCTGGAACACCCAACCCTTTTTTCACCTTTTTCCCTCAGTTCCCCTCCTGGTGTCACCTGAGCATCGCTGGCTGCCTTTTGGAAAAATGCCAGTTTTGGTTGTCTCCCTCCACCCCACCATTGACCATGGACACTGACCAGGCTGCAGTTCCTTGTGCTGGTGGCCTAGGGCATAGTTTCCTTTTTATTTTTATCCTCAGTTGTCTTGTTTTCTAGGGTGGCATACTTGACATTTTGCATTATTTTGTGAAAAACACCCAACCAAACAGAAGCTTCATTTTAAATTGTCAGTTTATGAATTTCTGTCATTGTTTTCCATAGAGAGAATTCACCACTCGAAAGACTAAAGAATTTACTGTGGAGCTTGTTCTGGTTGTTTTTGTTTTACCGAGTTTATTTTCTTACAGCGTAATCTGTGGTGGTTTTGTTATTTGTAGTAAGTAAACAAAGTGCAGAGGACAACAAGATGATGAGGGACCTGGGGCATGTCTGCGCTGAGGAAAGGCTGAGGGACTTGGGGCTTTTCAAGGAGAAGAGAAGGCTGAGGGGGGATCTGATCAACACCTATAAATACTCCAAGGGTGAGTGTCAGGAGGATGTGGCCAGGCTTTTTCCAGTGGTGCCCAGGGACAGGACAAGAGGAAACAGGCACAAACTGGAACATGAGAAGTTCCATCTCAACATGAAGAGGAACTTCTTTGCTATCAGGGTGTCAGAGCCCTGGCAGAGGTTGCCCAGAGAGGTGGTGGAGTCTCCATCTCTGGAGACATTCAAACCCCACCTGGACACGTTCCTGTGGGACCTGCTGTGGGTGGACCTGCTGTGGCAGGGTGTTGGACTGGGTGATCTCCAGAGGTCCCTTCCAATCCCAGATCATTCTGTGGTTTTGTGAAATGTACAGCTTGGTGTTCACAGTGGCTCTGCAAATGCTCTTTGTTCCCTGGCTGCTCTCGCTCTCTGCACGGATCTTCCTGGTCTCACACATTGCTGTTAACAACTTGTGGCTTTATTGTGAGAGACAACAAAATTGGGATGTGCCTGCCATATGTCCCTGTGCAGCTCCTTAAATCCAGGGTTGGCACCTGAGGACAGGGGAACCACCTTCTCCGGGGCTGTGATGCAGGGAGGATCTGCTTCGTTGGGCCGGCAGTTAGTGGGAATTCATCAGAAGTCTTTGAAAGAGAAATTTTTGTCTTAAAACCTCTGTGATTTATTCTCTGATGATCAACATGATGCTGCCGGGGGTGTGGGGGTTGCTTTAGCTGCAGGAATTTTTTGCTAGGTGCCAGGAGCAAGAAGCAAAATGTTCTGTTAAGGGTAAGCCCGGGGTGACTTCTCTCCGGTATAAGGTATTTTTTGTTCCCTTTTAAACAAAAGTGGCACTATAGTCATGAAATACTAGATCGAACGCTTTGTGTTTTATTTGTGCTGAAATTCCAAGATCCACCGTCGCTTGGTGATGTGCTGAATAATGGTTGTCTTTTAACGACTGGCTGGGTTTACTCTGCTCTGGAAACCAAGGTCAAAATTTTATCTTTTGTCTCACTCTCTGAAAAAAAACCCACCAGCAGCAGCAGAGGAAAAGAAGGACAAGCCCTCACCCCCCTTGTAGACCTCAGGTTTGACCGAGTTTGCAAAGTGGGGAAAAAAATGAAGTTGTAGAATAAATTGCATTTAAAATATTGTAGTTTGAATCAGCTGTTTTTGCCAATGTCCATGTCCAGGGAAGGGTGGTGATAACCGTTAGAACTGGGGGAAGCTCTACATGTGTTGCTGTCTCTGCTAAAAGCCTCGCGGGGAGATCTTAGGGTGGTTTGCAGATCAGATGGTAACATCCACATCATGGAATAGAGGGTTTGCAACTGTTTTGGTTGTTTGTTTTTTCCCCCTGATGTTATCACACCTCTGCAGAAGTTTGATGTGGACGTATCTGCAGAACTGCAGAGAGGACAGCAAAGGGTGACAGAGATGCTGAGGGGCCTGGAGCATCTCTGCGCTGAGGAAAGGCTGAGGGACTTGGCTCTGCTCAGTTTGGAGAAGAGAAGGCTGAGGGGGGATCTGATCAACACCTAGAAATACTCCAGGGGTGGGTGTCAGGAGGATGGGGCCAGGCTTTTCTTAGTGGTGCCCAGTGACAGGACAGCAGGGAATGGGCACAAACTGGACCATCAGAAGTTCCATCTCAACATGAGGAGGAACTTGTTGACTTTGAGGGTGTCAGAGCCCTGGCAGAGGCTGCCCAGAGAGGTGGTGGGGTCTCCATCTCTGGAGACATTCAAAGCCACCTGGACATGTTCCTGTGGGACCTGCTCTTGCAGGGGGTTGGAGGACATGATCTCCAGAGGTCCCTTCCAACTCTGTATCATCCTGTGATTCTGCCTGACTCTTCTGACAAGAGCAGGGTGTGTTGTCTGGGGTATCTTTGGCAGAACTGAAACTGAAAATAATACGGAGGAAGTAGAAGAGAGCAGCTCCAGCCCCTGCTTGGCGTCCCTGGAGGTTTTCTTGTCGTGCTGTTTCCTCCACAGCGCTCCAATGGGGCTTGATGCTTGTTTGAAAATAGTGTCTGTCATGGGGGTAATTATATGCTTGGCCAACAGAAGTAGGAACTGAATTACAGTTCCCCGAATCTGTGCTCCTTCCCTTTGTACAACGCCATCGAGCTCGGTGGAGGAAAGAAAAGAGGTTTAGGAGTGGGGACACTTTGGTGGGGAATAGGTGTGCTGTGCTGCAGGTAATTAGCTGTGCCTGAAGGAAAATTGAAGAAGACAGGTGGGTACCAAAAGCAGTGTCCTCGGAGCTGTTTGGTGCTTGACGAAAGCCTGATTTACTTTGCGGTGTCGTCATATGCTTTGTCTTATTTTGTGTTCTATAATAAATACATAATATGTAGGATAATATATAAAATAAGGCAAGCAAGGTCTCCTGAGCCTGCCTGCCCAGACGCTGGCTGCTGATGGACTGGTGCAGAACTGGCCAGCACTGACCTGGTCCTCACAACAAGAGCCTCTGAACTTGTTGGCTGCTTTCACAGAGTTTGATTCACAGCCATTCAAGGATGCAGTTTAGAAAGCTTCCCATGTGAAGGCAAAATCTCTTCTGTGACTGAGTTGAGTATCTGGGGCCCTGGGTGCAACTAAAACTGGTGTGTGTTCTCCATGTGCTGACCTGGGTGCATCAGGTGAGGAATCAGGTACTTTTCTCTTGCATTGGCTGGAGATCCTTTCCGTCCCTCTGTAGAGACAGCTGTGTACTGGTTTGTGTCATTTACAGCTGGTGCCCTTTATTTTTTTAGCTTTCCTGTGGTGGTTTCAAGGCTTTGATTGCACTAGCTCTTCCAATTTTGCTCATTTTTTGGGCAGAGGCAGAAGGACCACGGGCTCCTGCTGTTGGCAAGGGGCAGACGAACACCTCCCCTGGTGCAGAGAACCCTTCTCAGCCCAGCTGCCACTTTAGGGTGTGATGTGGTTTGGGTTTTGGTTTGGGTTTTTTCCTTCTCTCTGCGGTTATCCTGAAAAAATGCACTTCTTACTGAGTTCTTTAAGTAGTTTTCAGAGTTGTTGCATCACGCGGAGGATTTTGTGGCTGAATCCGCGCCAGGTGCTTTTCCCGTCCTGCGGGGTTTCCTCGCTGCCGCCTCAGACTTCTTTTCTGGGGCTGCAAATTAAGAAATTCCCACGCAAGGAGCAGGTAGCAGCCTGGGAGAGTTTGCCAGGATTTAGGACTATTTGCATGGAGCGCAAAGCTGCGCGGAGCTGTTTCAGTTTATGCTCTTACAGGAGTGCCCTGAATTTTTGCGGGAGGTGTTGGTGTTTCTAGTCGGGAAGCAGCTTAGAGGATTGAGCTCGGAGAAGTATTTCAGATATTATGAGCTGGGCTTTTCTCCCCCAGGTCTTTTCAGAAGCTCTCAAATAAGCTCTTTGGAGCACTGCAAAGGAAAGCTGACATAGTTTCCCACAGTGTGGAGTAACAGAAGTGGATCCATTGCGTTAAGTATGCCACGGTGTTGTTTTTACAATAAATAAAGTGAACTACCTGATTTAGGTCCTGACACAAGGACAGACTTTGTTCCTCATGTGTCCCCTGTCTTGTGGCCTTTTCTGCCCCATCTGGGAAATGGTGGATGGTGGCAGCAACTCATCTCCTTCTCCAGTAAAGCCCCTGTCCCATCTCTGCAGGAGAAGGTGGTCCGGGTGGCAACAGACTGGGGGGAACTTCTTTTGAGTACAAAATAATCTTCTTTTTTTTTCTTTTTTTTTTTTCCTTTTTCTTTTTCTTTTCAGACCTCCTTCAGTTAAAAACATTGTTTGTAAAGCTGTGTGGTTGGGCTGTTCTTGCCTTGAACCCTGACCACAGTGTGGATCCATACTGCATATTGATACACAATTTGTGCAGGAGGAGAAAGCAACCACCACCTAAGAGCCACCTGCTTTTAGTTCTTCGTTACGTTTTAATTTGCTCCAAATAGTGGGTATCTCTGTGGCTGCAGCACCTGCACCTTCCGGTTCGCACACTGGGTTTCAGCATGTGCTGAAGCACGGCATCCAAATAAAAACCTGCAGGTGTCAAGCGCTGCATTTGGTGACAGCTAAGTCTGCACAGATGAATTTAACAGTTAAATAGGAAAAATATTTCGCTGTGGTGTTGTCTACCTGTAGTTCTCGGGATGGCATTGTCTGAAGCTCTAAAACCATTTAAAAAAATAACCTCCCACCAGCCCGGGTTGGTCCAAGCCCCATCCAGCCTGGCCTTGAACCCCTCCAGGGATGGGGCAGCCACAGCTTCTCTGGGCAACCTGGGCCAGAGTCTCACCACCCTCACACCAAAGAAGTTCTTCCCCACATCTCATCTCCATCTCTCCGTTTTTCGGTGTCGAACCCTTCGCCATCACCCTGTCAGTACGTGCCCTTGTCAAAAGTCCCTCACATTTTCTTCAGAAGCTCAGTGTTGAGCTCAACTATTTTCAGTATTCTTTGTGAAACGTAACTGGGGACCTGACAAGGTGTAAAAACCATATTTGAGCCAGACCCATAGTTTGAAATACTTTTCTGGTTTCTTGTTCTTGCCAGGTCCATGTCCCCAGTGTCCCATCCCCGGCTTGCTCTCCAGTTCAAGAAGTCCCATCTCCTCTGGTCCTATCTCAGGGCTTCAGGCACCGTTCTGGAGCTTGACATTTAAACATTAGAAATGCTGTTGTAAATAATACTGTTCTGCTCTGTGTAAATAAGTAAATCTTGGGCTTATCTGCAGAGCTACAGTTCAGCAACTTCTCTGTTCCCACACGAGACCTTCTCAATTTTGTTAGTTACTTATCACCCTGATGACTTCCTCCTGGTTAGTCCAGTTACCTTGGAAACCAGTTTACACACACATCTGATCTCTGAACTGATGAAATAATACGTGCTGCTTGCAAATCAATTTGAAGGAAGCTTTCTGCTCTCTTAATTGAAGAATGTTAATCTCTTTGTTTCAGGAGCAGCAGAATTTCAGAGGGGTTTTTAGGTTCAGTTAAAAATCTTTTGCACATTTTTCATTTCAGTCCTGGAAAATGTGACAGAGAGGATTGACCTTATGGTATTTTTTTGAAAAAGATGTGAATATTTCTTAGCGCCCACCACTTGCAAATATAAAAATAATTAAAAATACAGTGCAGGCTTCCTGGGGATGAACCATCCGAAAGCAGTGTTTTTCTTACTTTCAATGAGATAGGGAAAAAAAAAAGAGGAATGAAAAGGTACTACTTTTTCTTTTCCCTTTAGCTTTTCCTTTGGTTTTACCTGTGTACTTGCTGGTCTTTTGTTCATCTCCACACTCTTACAATTCCATTTTTTAGCTGACATAACAAGTGAACGCTAAACGTTGTCTCCAGTTTTGCAGACACAGCACGGAAACACGGATCTTTCTCATTATCTTCTGGTAGTTTATTCCAATGATATCAAGATTTACCAAGATGTTGGGGTTTTCCTTCAGGTTTTATCTGGAACCTGGAAGTTGAATAATGTTATTCCAAAAATGAGAATGATATTTTATTTCCAGTGTGAACTTATTCATCTGTTATTTCTGGGGACCTTTCCTGAAAATGAAGAGAAAGCTCTATCTCCCACCAGCCTTCACCGTGGTGTCAGGCTTTCTGAGCAGAACCAGCCATTCTTTCGTCTTGCAGTGTATTTGAAATGATGCTTTGTGACAGTTCAGTAGCAAAGTCATACATTGCGTGACATGAATGATTTATTTATTTATTTATTTTAAATTAATTCATCAATTTTAAGCCTGTGCTGGGTTGTGGTAAAAATATTTTCTTTGCAGTGATGCAATTGATAAGTTGGTCTGTTGTTTTCTCGTTCACATCTCCTTCGGCGTGGTCATCTGCTTCTCCCTCTTTTTGACACATTCAGGTCATGGAAACATTTCTTCGGGGTGAGCGGGGCTTTCCTGTGCTTTGAGATGTGTTTATTCCAGAATTCAGGTAACAAAGTTTCATCCTGGTAATTTAAGTTAGAGCCAAAGAGTTTCTAGAATTTTTAATAGGATTTTTTTTCCCCCCCGAAGCTTTATGAGGTTTACAAACTGCTTAATTGGGAGGGAAAACATTAGAGAGCAGGATTTATATACTTAGCTGGAAAGAAATGCGGTTTTTTTTTGTTCGATTAGTCTGCTAAGCTAAGACTGGAATAATTAGAGACCAAAGATTTGGGAATAGGATTTAAGAGGGAGTTTTGTTGGAGTTCGTAGAAAATCTCTTGAAAAATTAAAATGTAGGTGGAAAGTTGGTCTAAAATTTGGAGATGTAAACAACGTGGGAAAAGAAGAAACCAGTTGACCTTGAAGACTGGTGTAATAGATGAGGTCGGAGTCAGCCATGCAGTGAAGTCAGTCGGGCAATGAAGTCATGAACTTTGGAAGTCGTGAGAGAGACTTTGGAATCCAGGAGGAAGGAGGAAAGGCTGATGATCACAGGGTTAGTCCTTTGGGGCTCTGTAGCCGAGTACAAATCAGGGATCCAGAGAGATATGTCCAGTACAGGTGGTGAAGTGCTGGGAAAACCTATCCCGAACCACTGTTCCCAGTTCATGTCCTGCATTTAGAGCGCTTGGCTTTGGACTGGGATGAACCGTGGACAGAGCTGATATAACGGGATCCAAGACAACCAGGAGTGAATTTAGGATTGAAGGCAGTTGTTGATACCAGACCAGTGTTCCTTGACTCTTCATACTGGGGTAAAACACATAGAAATAGCATTAAAGCAAGCTTCAGTAAAGTCATGAAAGAGATTATAAAGTTCCCCCCAGGAGCAGGGTATGGTCTGAAATAGAGAGAACCTTCTGGTTTCAGATCATGGTACAACATCCTAAACGAAAGGTTGTAGCTTCTCTCTGTGTGCTGGATCAGGCCAGTGACAGAAGACATCAGCACTCACAGAAGGAACATTTTCCAGTTCATTTTGGCAGGTTTATCACACAAGAGCTATAGATTTTTTTGTAACGCATTAGAACTGACAATGTTGTCAGCTGTAAAATGCCACCGATACTGAGTATAGTTCCCTTTGCGTCGTGAAGCTCATTCTTTAGGAGAAAACTAGAGTAGAGCCATCCTGCTTTCTGCCAGAGGAATTCTTTAGGTTGGACTCTGGAACCTGGTCCCTGCAATTCCCACTGGGATTTTTGCAGCAGTGGGCTCAGCACGTCAGGGGACAGTGGGGCACCTGGTCTTCTGCTGCTGTGTTCTTTCCCCTATGCCTTTCCAGGCAGATTCCAGCTTTCCACTGGGAACGGCTGATTGACAGTCTCTCCAGGTCACAGACAAGCCTGAATAATGAGAAAAAGAAACCCTATTAGTAAAGAAGTAAGTTCTTCTTCATTAATATTTCAAATTTTTCCCCTATTTCGCGAGTAGAGCTGAGTAAAGCATCGCTGAAGTTCATCCAGACATAGCACCTCCTTTTTTGATGGAGATGGTTTTATGTTCTCAAGTACAGAAACTCCCCCAGCAGATTGTTAAACAAGCTGAGCGTTACCTCACTGAGAGCAGACAGAGCAGAAAAGTAGGTGAAAGCTGGTGTGAGGCAGTCACCTTCGAGTTTATGGTCAGTGACAGTCTGGGCAGGATTGTCAGCGTCATTAATATCACCCTGAGGGAGATGTCTGAAAGAGAGAGATGAATTAGTTTGCAAATGAGCCGGTTTCTTCTCCACGTGGGACTGTGAAGTTGACCTTAGTTATTAAAACACTGAAAAATGAAAGAAAACTGAAGTGCAGGGTGACAGCTCATTGGAGATGGACCCTGCTGGCACCTACCAGTTCATGCTGTTCTCTAGACCAAGCTCCGGACACTTTGGGGGGTCTGTCCTAACAGCATCTGTAACTAGAATAAAATTATATACTGCAGAAATACCTTCTTCAGGGGTTTTAGGTTCAATATCTGGATCCTTCAGAGCTCAAAATTCATGTGGACTTTTCAAATTATGTCACAACTCTGAGCCTTGGATGGTAAAGAGGGTTCAACTTTTCTTGCTCTTGGACCCCACCTATTAAATTCCTAGGTTTTTTGGGGGGGAGTATCTTTTAGTGTATGATCATCTCATTCATTCTCTCAGATGTGTGCAAGGAAATGGACTTTTCTAAATGCTGATGACTTGTCCAAGCAATCCGGGATCCGAGTGGGATCATCACACTGGTATTTGCTGGTGTATTTCTGCTCAACTGCAGAACCTGGGGGCAATGGGAACCATTCACTGTTTTTATTTCAGTAAAACACCGGAGTGGTTGGGCAGGTAGTATATAGTTGTACATTCTGAAATATAGAAACAGCATTTGAGAAGATAAACAAAAATAATCTAATGTCAAATTAATAATCTGGGGGGAGTTTTCTCTCAAGTGTTTCACAAAGTTTTCATTTTCTCAGTCTTCAGCAAGTTGAAATGATTTGAGTGTGCTTCTGGAGTTGGAAGGGAAAGTGTTTTCTCTTATTAGTATGCTCTATTTCACTACCACATACTTGCTTTTTTTTTTAACTTCTCTTGCAAAGTGCAGTATGTCTAAATAAATTATGTACTCAGTTATCATAGAATCATAGAATCCCAGGTCGGAAGGAGCCTCAAGGATGATCTGGCCCAACCTTTCTTGGTGAAAGCAGGGTCTAGACAAGAGGGCCCAGCTCCCTGTCCAGCTGGTTCCTAAAAGTGCCTGATGGTGGGGGATCCACCTCTTCCCTGGAGAGGTTGTTCCAACAACTGAGTGTTCTTCTTGGCAAACATTTTCCTCTTGTGTCCCATTGGAATCTCCCCAGGAGTAACTTGTACCCGTGGTCCCTCAACTTTTCCATGTGACCTGATGTAAAAAGGGAGTCTCCATCTTCTCCGGAGCCACCTTGAAATAATGGGACGTGGTGGTAAGGTCTCCCCTGAGCCTTCTTGTCTCAGAACTGAACAAACCCAGGTCTCAGCTTCCCTGTCCTTGGATCATCTCTGTGGCCCTTCCCTGGCACCTCTCCAGCCTGACCACAGCTTTTTTGCATAGTGAGGACCAAAACTGAGCAGGTTTGGCTTGACCAGCACTGAACAAAGTGGGATAATGGCTTCAGAGTTCTTAAAACACTCGTTTGGGTTGGATTCTTCCTTTGTTTTGGCGGGTACTGAAAACATAAGAGGATCAGCAGATGCTGGCAGAAATGACCCTGCTCTATAAATGGAGTGTATCATGTTCTCAGTGATGTACCTGTAGTTGCAGCAGTTCAAATACAAACTGTGCATTACTAGAAGTATTATTTTTTCAGTCTTTGGGGGCAAAAATAGCCTTTAGCAATAGATCCAGGTCTTGAACTGAGGTCTGTGGCTGAGGAGAGTCCTTGGCTTGGCTGGATGTCTGAGCTGGACGCAGCCTGGTGCTCGCACACTCTTATTTGAGTTCATTCAGGCATCTCACAGTAACTTTTTCTAACAAATTATCTCATTAAATTTAGTAAATAAGACCTGTTCCACTTGGCTGTGTACACCATCGGTTAGATTTGATATCTAGTTAGATGCACAAGCCATTTAAGAAAAATGACACTGTCTCCCAGTTCCACAACCTGGAGAGTCTGAGGGTTCCCATAGCAGCAGGGGCGTGGAAGTAGCTCTGGTCACCAGCAGGATGCTCCAGTTGCTGTGTGGTGGGTACTAATGGTTTCATCAAGGAAATATTTTGAAGCTTGGAAGTCATAAACATCATAATGTCTGCGTATGATTTTTCCTCTCTGCTCTCCTTTTCAGTGAATGAAAATTTGAGCCTCAAGGTTTGAATTCTTGTCACTTGGCTCGTTCAAGCTGTTGTTTATATCCTTTTCCCGATGGCCTGAATTCTGTGATCGCAGCATCTCTGCCCCTTGTTTGGACTCCCAAGTTTCAAAATGTGCAAGTTGTGAGAAGTCTAAGCAAAGGGATTCCTTTTACTTGTCTTATTCAAAAGCAGGCGATTTGAAGGCTGTTGGGGTAGTACTCTGCTCCTGTCAGTGCTGGTGCTCTTCGGAATGTGTCGCTGTTTCCTCCTCTTGGTCCTCGAGTGCAGGGTTCTGGGGAAGTGACAATAAGTGTCATTGCCTGAGAGCAATGGTTATTTAGCTGTCTGCTAACGAGAGGGTTTTGGGGTGATTCTGCTGACTGAAGTGCCCGAGCAGACCGGGCTGATGGCTTGGCTGAGAACGAGAGAGAGCACAGGTGCCTTCTGAGGGCACCGCTCCTGTGGCTGACACAAGAAACAAGAAGCAGAAGAAGATCTGCTGTCCTCACAGCATCACTCCAGAGGGCAGGGAAGATGAAGACTTGGCAGACCGACTGTTATAGTTATAGCTCTACATGCCATCACTTCTTTTGTGTTTTTTCAGTTCTTCTAGCCTTATGTCCTACATGGGTACAGTTTGCGGGTTGACACGTTAAATTATACCCCCAAAAAGCAGACCCAAGCAAATCCAGTTGCTCATGCTTCGAGTACACGACACACAATCCACTAGCTTTTAGGAAAAATGCTGCAGTTGTCCCTAATCTAGGGATTTAGACTGGCAGACCCCTGGCTCTGGTTTTATGTGCTCACACCACTGGGGTAGAGGATTAATTATTCCTGATCTGCCCAGCGGTGACTGAATCCTGCTCATCTCGAAATCAGGAGGAAGAGGATGCTGTCAGTGATTCTTCGTCTCTTTTTTCCCCAAGGTCTGAAGGAAGTGATAGTTGGAGGTTATTATTCCTTTTGGGTGCTTAGGAACAGTATTGTTAGCAGATTTTGGGTCCCCCTCCTGGAGCTACAGCAGGCAGAGCTGGAGAAGAGCTGGGTGCCCAGGAGCTTTTGGGGACCAGGCTGCCCCTGGGGGAGAACAGGGCGAGTGGAAACCATTCTGGTTTACGCTTTGTGTCCCTAAACTAAGTATTTGTGGCCTTTCTGCTTGTATTCAGAATTTGCCTCATGGTCACTCCCGTTCCATTACACCCTTTCCTAACTGCCCAGCATGTTCTGCTTATTTTGCTTCGTAATTCACTGCCCAGCATCCATTAAATAGATGTTTTCGTCGGCAAGTAGAAATTCCTTTGTGTTTCTTTCCTGGCATATCTCAAGAAGGAGAAGGTCAGGGAGGAGGAGGAGGAGGAGGAAGAAGCATGGTAACTGGCCACAGAACAGGGCATTTACTGTCACAGAGATTGGTGCTCGCCCTCTCCGTCTCTAACCCCGGTGCCAGTCCAAGTCAAATCATGCTGCATTTATCGACTTGCCAGGGTTTACTGATGGCGAAATTTACTCGTGGCAAATTGCAGCAGGGCCAGGAGTATCAGCTGAAATCACTGACACTTCACTGCGGTGACAGAAATGACCCAAATACCCAGTTCTGGGGGAGTCTGTATTTGGTGTGGGGAAACGGCCCTGTTGTGGCGCACAAAGAGCAGGCAGCGTGGAGATGTCACCGGAACAAAACACCTTCTGAAGAGCTCTGTTAATTGGCAGTGTTCTCAGATGAAGGTAAAGCTGTTGTAGTTACTGTTTAGTAGCACTGTCATCTGCGTGACCCCTTTGGAGGAACGTTATCTTTCATCTCTTCAACATGCTGGCACATCCCCAGGGCTATGAGAAATCCAGAGTCTGGGGATGCAGGAATTAAGCACATTCCCAAATGCTGCTTTTTTCTCTTCTACATTTTCTTCTCAGCTAATTTATCTCTCTCTCTTTTTTTTTTTTTTTAATGACAAGACCTCATTTGTTTTAAATGGTTTCTAAAATTGGCTGGCACCTCCTAATTGTAAGTGATTGAGGTTTAACATGTCCCTCCGCAGAAGTGTTGCCGAGATGCTGAGCACCCTCCTCGCTTGCCCATTTCCATGGGAGCTGGGAACGTTCAGCTTTCATGGAAATAGCACTCGAGATGTCTCAGGCGGAGGACTTAAAAGCTGCTGCTCCAAAAATGGCAGGCTGCTTTTGAAAATACACTCCTATATTTGAAATTTTTTCGTTTTTCTTTTCTTTTTTTTTTTTCTGCATTAATTTTCTCCATCTTAGTTTGATTGTGAATCAGGTTCCCTGAGAGAGTGGGGGTTGGGATGGGGGGGAGTTCCAAGCAGGGGGATGTGGAGGACCAGGGGGTAGATGAAACCCCAGGGCCAGCACCAGGGGCCATAAGTGACTTCGTAAATGTCCCTCACCGTGTCCCCACAGTGCTTCACAGCTCTGTCTGCTCAGGCTCGATGCAGCACAGAGGGATTTTACCATTGATCTCAGACCCAGCAGAGGAGGATGAAGAGCTCCTATTTGAGCGGGGTGGTGTGCAGTGGTTAGAGATGTGCACGTTTAAGGCAGCCCTGGATTTTGGGGTGAATTGTGCATCTATGAAGATGATGAGGGACCTGGAGCATCTCTGATGAAGAAAGGCTGAGGGACTTGGGGTTTTTTAACCTGGAGCAGAGAAGGCTGAGGGGAGATCTGATCAACACCTAGAAATACTTCAAGGGTGGGTGTCAGGAGGATGGGACCAGGCTTTTTCCAGTGGTGCCCAGGGACAGGACAAGAGGGAACGGGCTCAAACTGGAACATCAGAAGTTCCATCTCAAGATGAGGAGGAACTTCTTTGCTGTGAGGGTGTCAGAGCCCTGGAGGAGGCTGCCTGGAGAGGTGGGGGAGTCTCCATTTCTGGAGACATTCAAACCCCCCTGGGCACGTTCCTTGGGACCTGCTATGGGTGACCCTGCTCTGGCAGGGTGTTGGACTGGGTGGTCTCCAGAGGTCCCTTCCAACCCCAGAGCATTCTGTGATTCTGTGATCAGAGCCCTGTGCCCCTTAGGACCATTTGAACTGAGGAGCTGGGCACTAGGGCAGTTGTAGGGATGAGCTCCGGGGGCAGGCAGGCTCTATCAATGCAAAGCAATGTCTTTGAGCACCACAAGACAGCGAGACACCAGGGAATGGCTTTAATGGCATGTTCTAGTGGCTGAGATTGTAGGGTTTTTGTGTGTGTGTGTCTTGGACTTGATGATCTCAGAGCTCCTTTCCAACCGTGATGATTCTGTGATTCTGTAAAGCTGCTTTAAAATCCTGCCCGGTGCTGGTATAGCCTGTGTGAGCATTCAGGTAGAGCTTTGGTTATCAAAAAGAGAGTTTTAGCAAAGAAACAGAGTAGCACCTTTGTCTCAGGAAGGCGGGTAAGCGTGTAACGTCCAGCTTGTTCTACTTTTGCTCACTACATTTTCAATAATTAATTAATCAGACTGAGGAAGAGCATGCTTCTGGAAGCGTTGTCTCTTTGGCACTTAAATAGTACATGTAGCTGTCTTTTGAAATAAAACAAATTTTCAGTGCTGAAAAGGGAAGGAATGGGATTATTGAGTGTAGCCCTGGGAGGTGCGAGGTTGGTACCACGTTGGTGCCCAGGCAGCTGGACCAACACATGAGACTTTGCTCTCGAGAGGAGGTGACACAGCCCGTACAGCATCCCCCTGCCTTCCCTCGGCCTTTCTGAGTCAGGAACCGAAGAGCAGAACATCTCTCAGTCCTGAGGTAATGGGAAAAGAATTTCTGCCAAAAGGATTTCACATGGATTTTCTTTTCTCAATTTTATGTCAAATATCAGATTTTTTGCATTCAGATTTTCAGTTGTGTATCTAGGGTTAATACGTACCTTTTAACTCGTATTTTTAATCTCTCTCGATGCTTGTTTAGGCCTACATCTTACGGAAATTCCTGTATCTCATTACTTCTCTGGAGCCATATGTATGCCACTGATGGAATTTTTAATTCCCGTTTCCTCCTTCTCTGCCCAGCCAACCATAATGCTGCAGAGAAACGTTCTGTCTGGAGGGCAGGAATAAAATTTATGGAAATAAAACGTGATATCTGAGATCTGTTCTGGAAGGTCGTCTCTGCTTCCATCTGCCCTCTGCTTGCTGCAGCATAAAAGGGAGGGTGAAACTCTGTGATTCCATCCTTTCCCGGTGGATGCAAATTTATCCGCCCGTGCCTGGCCGTTTGAGGGCTTGCTGAGCTGCCTTGCTGACACTATGGGCCACAGCTAACAATTAGGCAAGTTAATTACTCTTTCCTCCGTGGTGAAAGGCTTATATAAGGGTTTCTTTTTAAAACGTGTATAATTGCCTGGAAGAAAGAAACGGCTGTTATTTGCAGGAGAAGGCATTGTATAACTGAAGTCGAAGCAAGACTCTACCCGGGGGTTTGCTCTCCCGGAGGTGGTTTATAAAACCCAGATCCCCTGAAAATAAAGTCCTGGAGGGCAGCTTCATACCTGCTTTGAACTCAGCCGCCTGGCTGCCAACTTGAGCATTTTGAAACATGTACATTTGATTTCAGGGACCTCTGGTATTTGATGTTATTAAAAAAAAAAAGAGCTCTTCAGATATCTTTAAGCGCTAATCTTCAGCCCAAAATAGACCTGCATTTGCAGAGCAGTTTAGGAATATTCAGAATCCAGAGTAACTGGGAAAATTTAAGACATGGCTGCTGCGAAACATCTATTTTAATGCAGCACAAATAGTTGAACATACAGTGGTTTCCGCGTTCAGTTTTTGAAATGTAAAGCGGTTAAAAAAAAAGAAAGAAGCCACTAAATTGAGTACAAAAGCAGTAATTACATTCCCTGGGGAGCCAAGCTGGTGTGTAACACAGCTCCTTTTGACTTCTACTATCTGTGGGCTTCCATGTAGGCGGAAAACTTGCCACAAAATGATAATCGGATAGTACTCGACATTTCTAAAAAATGGTTTTTTTCCCACCAGATTTCCAGCCTACACACTGAAGTTATGTACTTGCATCATGAGAAAATGTAATTCAAGAAAGCAGGAATTCACTGCCTGTAAAGTCTCAAATGGCAGTGGGGAATACAGTTTCAGTATTAGGCTTTTATAAAAGGAAAAATGTTTATTAAAGCTGTAGCGATCTCTTATTCATGCAGTTATGTCTTGAATATTTACAAATTCATACAAAGCAGCATGTGCTGTGGGGATGTGTTTCTCAGTACCAGGCGGTAGGTACCAGACTCACAAGATGGAGCAGAATAGAAGGAAAAGCTCTTCTGATCTCCATAGGGAAAAGTCCTTTTTGTGACCACGGGTGATAAATGGGATGCGAAGGAGGCAGCGGTACCAAACTGGCATCATACCCACGGCGGGCAGGAGAGCTGTTTCACACCCCTCCTGCCACCTGTAATGATGCAGCAGTAAAGGAACTTTGAAAATCTAAAAGAAAGGGGAAGAATACAGTTTAGGAAAATCTATGTATATTTAAATGTAAGGGCTTAAAACAGAATTTTGAGGGAGTTGTTTTGGGGTTTGTTTTTCAACAACTGGCATTGTTTTAGGAAGTGTCATATTAAGGCTTCTTATTTGGGAATATTCAGCTGGTTTTAGTTGGGTTTTACATGTGTTTTTAGTTCAGGTTCTCTGTTCTCCCTGTGCATGTCAAAAACTGTAATGGTTTTATTAAACTTCAGGCTAGCTGGTGAGATGCTTGTGCAAGATGAATTAATTGGCTGTGGCCGTTAGAACCATTTTCTTCGATGTCACAGATGAGGAGTCTTTAAGGATGGTTGTGGAACCTACCTGCTCCTGTAGACCCAGTTTGATGGTACCTCTGTCTCATAAGGCCAGCGTGCTCACAGCTGTCTTCACGAAATAATAAACAATTATTGAATTAGGACTAAGCATAAATAAAATAATGGCTCTAAAATGTTGCAGAGGGATTTGGTTGTTCCAAACCGATTGCTGTGTGACAGAATCCCTGAGGAGTGGGGTGTGGATCTGCAGCTCCGGTTTTACTGGAGGTATTCTGTTCTTTCTGGACATCTTGCTAATTCCTTGGAATGATTTTTCAAACATTATCTTAGATGACCGAGTGGTTTTTGTTTCATGTTTGAACTGCCACGTGGGGCTAACAGCTTTTTCATTGCTCTGATTTATTTGGGACTGTTTTTGTCCAAAGTTGCTCTTTTATTTCAAAATGAAAGGTTGGTATTTTCTACTCCTTCTCTGGGAAAATTCTGGATGAGTTCTTCAGAGTGTATATCAAAAGAAGGGAAAATCCTAAAGTTTTAAATTTCTTTAGAAGTATATGCAGCCTATTTTAGAGTACTTAGCATGACTCTTGGTATGAATCAGATGTATTTCCTTGGCTTTTGCTATTTGACTGTTTCTTAATAGCTTTTGGTAGACATTGTAATAATGTACTATTATCTTGATCTTGATATGTTAATTGTCTTAAAAGGAAAAATACCTGAAATGCTGTGGATGGCACAGCGGGAAGCAGAAGAAACTCCTTCACTGGCATTTTTCCAAATCAGGGCTAACATGGTACCAGTTTTTCCACACCCTCTGTTGAAAAGTGGGTAATGCTCTTCTGGACCTTCTGCTGACAAAGAAAACCTTGAGGGAGATCTTCCAGTGTTGGGTCCCCTCAGCACCCATGGGTGTCCCCCATCCCTGGAGGGGTTCAAGGCCAGGCTGGATGGGGCTTGGAGCAACCTGGTGTGGTGGGAGGTGTCCCTGCCCATGGCCATGGGTTGGAGCAGGATGGTCTTTATGGTCCCTTCCAACTCAAACCATTCCATGTTTCTATGATTCTATAAGGGGAGTTTGTGGCCGGAAAACTTCCAGGAATTTTGGAGAATAGTAAATATGAAGAAATAATTATTATGTGTTTAGGGTGACAAAAAAAAAGCTAAATAACTTTTGAAGGCCATTTGAAAGAATGTTCCATGAGACAATGGGAGTTTTCCTCTGTAACATTGAAAAACCTGGTTGGAACACTAAGATTGACATTGAGAGACTAAGCGTAAGAAACCTGTAAATGCTTCTGCAGACACAGTTGTGTGTTACACATCGATACCTGGAAGGCACTGTAGAATATACATCAGTTTATTGAAGCATTAGGTAAAATATTAAAAAAAACAATTTGTGATGGCATCCCTCAGGCAAATACATCCACTATTAGACAACTATATGCAGCTTATGCTTTAAAACAGGTGGAAAAAATGGTAACAGGACCTTTTCAGAATCTCCCTATACCTTTTAGAGCTTTTCTGTGTTCAACTGAGGCCTGAGTATTTACTGCTTTTTATGATATTCAACCATGATGAATACTATATAAAAAGCTCCTGACCATTCTGTCCTTAATGACTTTGCATGGGAGTGCATGGAGAGAAATGCCTTTGGGCAAGCCCAAAAGCTATTAATACTTAAATGATTTGATGTTGCTTGAATTAAACATGTCCTTTATACTCCACACAAATAATTATATTTACCACAAGGTAGGTTTTTAAATCACTTTTTTGGAGGGAGGGTGAACAGAGAAAGATGTTCCTTTTCCCTCTATTTCTGTTAATTTTCATATTGTTTAGTACAGGAGGAAGGCTAATCAGATGGAGAAAAATATCTTACATTTTTATTTAAGATATTTGTGTTTTGGAATGTAAAACTCATGTTTTGCATTGTGAAAAACTGATGTTTGATTGTCAGTGAAGACAAAAATAGCTGTCTGAAACAGTGTCTGAAACAGTGTCTTATTTTTAATTCCAACCAAATTTGCCTTTAAAGGTATCAGAACCTAATTACTGGTGGTAAGAGGGATGGTGATGTTGGTTTAAGTACTTCTTTCATGAGATGGTAACTGTCTAATACTGGCACACGCAGGTCCAACGGCTTTGGAAATAAGTGGACATGGAGAATACGGTTAAACCACTCATGTGAGCAAAACCTTGCTGAAAGGCTCAGATGCTGTTAGAACTTAACCTTGATATATATGCTGTAGTTCATGTCAGATTTTTCCGTTTTAAGCTCTGTCCAGGAGCTATTAATTCAGCTGGGAGAACTTGCTTCAAGCTGCAGTTTTTAATACAGCGTGTCAAGGTGGAAAACCGACAGAAATTTGTTCATCAGGTTTTGAGTTCCCAGAATCTTAAAAAAGCCGCTGAGATCAGGAAATCTATAAAGGTCCGGTAGAAACTCAGTAGAATCAGACATTAAATGGATTTCAGTTCAGATCCGTTACAAAGCAACAGATGACAATTACCTTTAAGTAAAAATTAGGTTATGGATTTCCTAAGATTTCAGCTAAATCTTTGGAGCAAATGCCACACTACAGAAAAATAACCTCTAAGGTCAAAGTGTGAGGTGCTCCACTGCTTGCTTAGCATGTTTTGGGAGGGAAACAAGCAGAAAAGAGCAATTACCTCTAAATTAGTACTTCAAGAGTCCAGGTAAAGTCTTCCAGTGTGCTTTGATGATGCTGTGGAAGAGTTTCAGTGGTTTGCTGTGGACTCAGCTGAATATGAATCGTTCTTTCATATGATTGCTTTGTAATTAAGTCTTTGAAAGAGCCTTTTCTGACATACCGCTGATACAGACTGGTGGATCTTGGAGGAGCGTATTTGTTGGTTGGAACTTCTTTTTCCCCTCCTGAAAAGAAGAGGGGTTGTGGTTTGTTTTGACTTGTATTCTATGTTTGTGCCTTTTATTCTGAGAAGGAAATTTCTCCTTTCTTTCTTGCTGTGGTCATAAGCAGTGATGTATGCTTTATCCTGCCTTGAATTAGTGACTGAATAGCTGGATTTCCTCCTCTTGCCCCGTGGGAGAAGTACCTGGTGGAGAACTGGCATCGTATCCCCCCAGGCTAATTCATGTGCAGTTCTGCCTTGGGTTGAGCGACACACGACTAGCTTCTCTTCTAATGCAGGCAAAACTCACACTTTTAGAAGACTCCAGTGTCTGAATTTGTGAAAATATTTACTTCATAGCCAGCTAGACTCTGTGGGATTCAAGGTCTTAGTGTTTTCGAGCCTTGCCAGTAGCAGGGATGAGGAGGAGCAAGGCCTGGGCATTTGACTCAGGCTGCCGACAGGGTTATTTCGCACCATGAGTGTCACGTTCAATATAAATTAGAAAGTTTGCTGGGTAGTCTCTCTCCTTTGATGGTTGCAATCCAGAGAAATCCTTGCCCTGGTACCAAAGCCCTGGGCCCTTAACTTCCTCCGAAAGCCATTGCCCTCACAGTATCCCCCATCTGCTGTCCCCTGAGTATAATTCTTGTATATTTTGTATTAATATCAGGATCAATAGTGGTTCTTTAGTATTATTGTTAATTATTTAGTCTCATCCTATGAAAACTATTTATGTGTCAACCCTTGTGTTTCCTTACGGCCGCCTCTGGGCCTAGGCGGCCCCTGTTGCTCCCCATGAACCTTTTCTTCTCAGCTGTGGGGTGGAGATGCCACAGCTGTAATTTAAAAAGGAAAGGTGGCTTCTTAACTTGAAATTACATGGTGTGAACAGTCTTCCCCTGCAATGTTGTATGAGGAGAAGAGAAAAATGTAGGGCAGAAGGAGGCGAGACGTGAGTGTGAGTGGTGGAGGATGGCGGCCAGTAGAAGTCATGAGGCTGAAAGCAAATGAGGGAGGACAGGAGCAGAAGGAAAGCAAAGCGGTTTTCACAAGGATCTGTCTGTCTCCGGTCCCACCACAATAACACCCAAAACCATCTCAGCAATCTTAGGTGCAACTTTAACTGTCAGAAATAGTTGTAGACTGGTTCACATTTGGGATTTTTGAAAGACCTGATCAGTTGGATACACCATGGCTAAACAGCCAAGGAAATACCTTCCAAAGGGATTGATATTTTGGCTGAAGGTGAGGGGAATAACCTGTGTATGAGCTCAGTAATTTCAATAAAACACCTCAGTCCTGTGGTGTTTTGTCTTGATTTAGATTTCGGGTGGTGTTGGTTGTATCAAGTCCCATCAGTCAATTTAACATTGTTCATCCAAATCCTGTTTAGTCAAGGGTTTGGATAAATCCATCATCATCCCCATGTTGTCACTGTCAGTATTTTTTAGAAATCAGGCCCTGTGTTGATTCGTGAATGTGGTCCCTGCTGCAGCATGGCCTCTGAGGTTTAGTCTCCGCTATAAAAAACATTTTCCCTGGTTCTCCAGGCGTGGTGTAGCCCACGCTGCTGCAGCCTCCGAAGGAGATAACACAACCAATTGAGTGTTGTGTAAGACTTGAGTAAGCGTTCCAGAAAAAGCAATGGTTTTCATGGACAGGTCTTCCCAGTGGGATCCCAGAGCTCCGAAGGCTCTTGGGTTGCTCTTATGGATGCCATGCAGCTGAGGTGGGCAGGAGGAGCTTCTTCTTCCCTTCCCTCCACCCTGACAGTGGGTTCAGTCCATCGTTGTTGGACTGTTACCTCCCAGCATGGATCTGAACCAGAGGAACAACCTGGATAAAGAGTAACCTGGCAAGAAAAAAAGGAGGAGTTAGCTATTACAGACACTTTGAGATCAGTTTACCTGGCACAGAGAAGTTAAATTCCTCATCTCTCCAGCTTTTGGATGGTTCTTAATATCCAGAGCACAGCTTTAGAAATCAGGTGGTGTTTCTGCTCTATCTGCCGGAAACACACGGGATCAGATGCTGCTGATATTAAAACCGCAGTCCCTTTTCAGGAAATCTGACTCGGTATCTTTCCAGGCCACCAAATGCTATTTAAAGCGCAAGCAGGCAGGAAAGAATAAAACCCAAAATGCTACAGAAATGAAGGCCAGTATGCTGAGTTAAAATCAAGCTTGTTCCCATGAAAATAATAAAAAAAAAACAACAGCGATTTTGAAAGCTGTGCTAGAATTCATTCCCTCAAGCCCTTTCTGTGGATTTCTTTCTGTAGCTGCTTGCTTCCTAATAAGATCCTTCTGCAGCTTTACATTTTTGTGTAAAGTCCCCACGAGGTAGAAGAGATGTTAATATAACTGGAGACATTAAGCTAACTCTGTCGAGTTTCCCTCTATCTAACCAAGCCCTTTCTGCCTCGGAAGATGGATGTGGATTTGTTTTCTTTTTTTAGCCTTTTTGTGAGATCTGTAGATGAAACCAAACAGTCAGGGGAGAGGAATGCTGAGTGTGGCTGCTGTATCTATATGGAGAGGCCTGCTGTGGTTTGCTTTTCTGCAATGACTTCCACTTCTCGCCAACATCAGAGCAGAAGCCGAAGGCAGGATGTACAGGAAGCATAAGAAAATAGTTTCTTTTTTGCTGGAGACACGATGCCATTAGTAAATTGTCAGAATGTTTTCCCAGTTGCTTTTGCAGTGGAGTTTGAGTAATCAGGAAGACGCTTGAACTCCAGCAGGTGAAGTTTCAGGATATTATATGGCAATTAGCTTGTACAAAATGCCTTTCAGGAGCAGCAGCAGAGGTCGTGGCACATTCCCTTTCTGTCTGCGTTAAGGAAGAACAACCAAATACGTGTGAAATTCACTTAATCTCTTTGAATTAGGAAAAAAAAAGAGCCCTGTCTGCTTGGGAAAATACAGAGCTCATGTGCGTGGCCAAAGCCAGGTATATAAGATCTTGAAGGTACATCATGGGAAGCAAACTCCCCAAAATGGCTATATCTATTTTGTGCCGGAAATTGATTTTCTAAATTGGCTTTCAAGTGTGCTATTGTTACCTCATTGACATAATGAGAGGTATGAGATCTGCCTGCGCTAAAGTACAGGCAGCTGAGCACTGTAATTAATTTAGGAATGGACTTAAGCAGCACCCACAACTGGTATGTTAATTAAAACATCTGAAAAATAAAGGTCATTTTGGCGACTGTTTTTTGTGGCTTCACTTTTGAGTATCTACAGCGCTATGGGGTTGCTATAATCTAGTGGCAGCTGTGTCAAAGAATTATTAGTTGTCTTTATTCAGTATTTACAGTGTGTAAGTTGCTTGTTAGCATAATTACTCCTGTTTGTAGATTGCATTTGCCTTCCTGCCAAAGGTTTAGTGGCATGTTTTGTTTTGGCAATAGTGTCTCAGTCTCTCAATTTCTGCATCTCAGTTTGTACCTGATGGCTCGGGTGTCTTATTATAGAACTGCAGCTCATTGTTAACGATTCGGAGGTGTCTTTGCTGCTGTGCTTCCTTCTGTTGTGTGTTACATTTCCTTGGGCTTTTTTTATCTACCTCAAAAGACCAGTTACATCCCTTCTCCTTCTCTGGCACATATTTCTGGTTTTGTGATTTTTTTTTTTTTATTTTTTTTTTTGAAGGCTGACAATAGAAGGAAAGAAAAGGCAGGGCGTGTAGCCTGGACCAGCTGAGCCCCCAGTGCTTACGGGAATACAAACCTGGGCTGCTTCTGGACGTTGTATGTGTCTGTCAGTCTGGTTGGTGGGACGTTTAGTGCATGACCATACCGACTTTAAACAGCAAAGGTTGTGGAAGGAGAGTAGGTCGGGGAGATGGTGACTAGAGCTGGGCGTTTCTCAGCTCCTTGAGGATTGTGAGAGTCATCAGTTTGATAAGCTGGAGCACTCTGCTGAGATACCGAACTGCTGATGGAAGATTAGAGCCAGCAAAGCAACTTTGGTGGAATGAAAATAGCCCTTTTGTTGAGTTATGATTGGCTTGCTGGAGTGGAGTTACCACCTTCAGACGGGCTTTTATTAAGACAGACACCTACAAAATCTTTCTCAATCAACCTTATGCTTTATTTCTGCTGCTAAAATTGCACTAACACGTTTATGCAGACCTCTGATTTAAAAACAATGGCTGCTCATCGGGCTATGGGTAAGTCTGGCCAATATTGGAAGAACTTTAGCTTAGGTCCATGAGTAGGAGGTGGTGCAGTGCCCAGACCTATTCCCCAGAAGCACCCCTATGGGGATGGCAGTGTGGGTCACTACTAGAAGTCTGTTAAAATGCAGCATTCATAGAGTCATAGAATGGTTAGAGTTGGAAGGGACCTTAGAGATCATCCAGTTCCAACCCTCCTGCCCTGGGCAGGGACACCTCCCGCCAGAGCAGGTTGCTCCAAGCCCCATCCAGTCTGGCCTTGCATTCTGTCTGTTGCTTCAGCGTGGAGAAAAGAGAAAAGGTGGCAAAAAAATGGAAAAAGGATGAGGGTGGGACAGAGCATAAGGTGAAACAGCAGGAGAACTGCACGTCTCTTGCTGAAATTGTTGTTGTTGTGCATAACTGGAGTCCTTCCTACACCATACCGAGAGACTGGCAGGACCCTCCCAGTCTAGGACATGATTTCTGGTTTACTGGATACTACTCTCTGGTTGTTTTGGTAGTAAGTGAAGTTCTCAATGAAGCACAGTTGATGTATAGAGCAGGGAAACACTGTTTGCAAACTTTAGGGGTTGTATGTGGGAGAGGATTCCTTTTAACTGTACGTATTTTACAACAACAAACTATTTTTCACTGCAGCTCTGAGATGTATTATCTATTCCTAGGCTTGAAGGGGGGTCGATGGACTTCCTTTACTTCTCCGTGCTCAAGGGAGAAAAGCACTCTGAAGTCAGGATCTCATTTAGAATAAACAAATTAAACACAAAAAGCAGAAATTAAGCAACCTTTCCATTACTGGGAAGTCTCCCATTGACTTGGAGCGGAAGCTGAGTTGAGTTCTAATTGGGGGAGAAAATGGACTAAATGTACTATACAGGTGTTTTGTCTCTCTCAGTCTTCCCCAGTTCTCTTTCCTGAGGAGTTTTTCTGCTTCCCGGGGCCAGGAGCCCTTCTCCTTCTGTAGCCAGCCCTGGGCTCCCCTGGCTGGTCCATGGGAGAGGTTTCCCCCTACGAGAGGGGAAGATTTGCAGTCAAGTTTTGCTGTGGGTTTATTTACACGTTGCAAAAAGTAAAAGCCGTGCCCTTGTTTTTGTTTCTCATTCCTCTAATTACTCTGGAAGTCATGGCTGGCGGTTGTCTCAGGTTTGATTGGGATGTGATTTATCCATTTAAAGTCCCTTGGTGGCTGTTTGCTTCCGGAGTCTGAGTGTTAGTGCTGATGTGCAGAGCTCGCTGTTGTCCCCTCAGCAGAGGAAATGAGACCGTGCAGGCTCTTCTTTGCACCCCAGATGTTCAATCCATCCTGAGGAGGTTGTGGTGAGCCCCCACGTGGAGCACGGCACTCCCAGCTGCCCCCCTTCACTCCGCTGGGAGGGATCCTTGCATTTGGACAAAACGTCTCTGAAGAAGTCTGCATTAATTATTTTTTCACTTTTTGTTGCAATTGGCAACTGCTCTTTCCTTGTGGTGGCACAGACGGTGCAAGATTATCAGAGAGGTTATGAGGAAAAACTCTGATAGGAGTTTTATGACATCAGGCTGGTGGGTTTGCTTTCTCATTCCGTGATGTATTTGTTGGCGCTGTGGGAGCTGCTTTTCTTTGGCAGGTTGCAAATCAGCTGGATGTTTTATTTCTGCCCATACTTCATTATGGCTGTATTCATTTTGGGTGAATTCATCGTTTGGGTGGTGGCTCCTGTTGGAAGAATTGAGCCTTGATCGTGGTTGTGCTGCTGTCGGTCGGGGATGCTCTGCCAGGGTGATGGACGTGGTACCAGTTCCGTTTTCCTTAGTGGGAACTAGAGAAAAGATAAATTAAATGAACCCCCTCATGCATTTGACAATGGCATCCCACTACATGGGAAACCACCAGTTTACAGTAGTGGGGATTTTTTGGTGGTGTTACCTTTTGATGTTTCAAGCCTGGAAACTGTACTGTTTCATATAAAACGAGAGTCTCAGGCTTCCCCAAATGTTATTTCTTGGAGCAAAATCAGAGTGGCAATGCTACAGGTGCAGGGAGGGGGAAAAATGACTCCTGCAGAGAGCTCCCCTTTTCAGGTGTTAAAGCATCCCTGGGAAAGTACAGCCTTAGGATGACATTTCTCAAGCTTGTTCTAGTGCTAGTGATCATTTATTCGGGTTTGAATTTAGAATAAATGAATTTAACATCTTGAGAATGTCAAGGAAATCCCAAATAGTGTAATTTTCTTGAATTATTTATATATACATGTACCAATTCCAATTTCAAAGAGTGTAGGTGCTTTAGTCTGCTTGCAATGAGGGATCATTATCTACAGCCTCTAAACTCTGTTTCAGTCTCTTTTTCATAACAATATGAACATAAGAATGCACATAAATTCAAGTATATAAAATTATATACTTGAATAAATGAACCTTCCTCTGGTAGGTTTTGCATGTGATTTTTCAAAGTCATTTAAGAAGTTTTGCAAATGAGACATTTGTAAATGTACAACCAGCAAAGCATTTCTGTGTTATTTGCACAACAATTTTTAAATAAAAATAATTTTAAAATAAAAATTAATCTTAAATAAAAATAATTTGCTAAAGGTGTTCTCAAAAACCAGAATGATCTGATTCTGAAGTGGGGGAAATGGAGAAGGAGTAAGATTCTCATCAGGTTCCTCTTGTATTATTGTTGGGGATTGATGTTTATGATTTGTCTATTTCAATAATTAAGAGAATTATTATTAAGTTGCGATTCCCAGTCGGATTTTTCACACGAGGTGGCTTGTCTTCTCTGGGGTGAGTGTTGGAAGCCCCTCTCTGCTGTCCTGCAGGCAGTGCCGGGCTGATGTGACGGAGAGGGAGTTCCAAGAGCAGCGGTTAATCTGCCTAATGAATAAAATCCTTTGTAAGCACCATAACATTTTGAAAGGGAGCGAGTTCCTGCATACCCAACAGATCTGATTACCATGTGACAGTTACAGTGGGCTATTGTAGAGGGTGAAAAGGCTTTAGAGACATCACAGCATATAATAATGTGCTGGAAGTCGGCTCCAGTTTATTGGCAATGGTCAGTTCAAGGTGAGGGTTTATGGCACCTCTTCCTTCTGCATATGCTCAGGGCTTGGTTTATCTCACGGTGCTGGCTTTTATGAAAGTTAATTGTATTTCATTTGACTTTTGTCTGACCCATCCCTTTTTATTAAAATAAGTTTTCAGTGCTCTCTTTGTTCCCTGTCAATGAGGGCAGCCTATCCGATGCCCGTCAGATTTCCCTGCAGAGCCCTATGTACCCTGTGGAGATGCCAGCGCTGGCGTGTGGCCATCCAGGCTGTTAAGTCACCCAGGTTAATTGCTCACTGATAAAGATACAGCCTGAAATCTCAGCCCTTCTGTGAGGACCAGCTCTAGCCTGTGTGTGGCAATCAGCAGCGGCATCTTTGGTCACCAGCCTACATCTGCGGTGGGGTTTGAAGAGCTGGGATATAGGGAAAGGGGAATGGGCTCCATGTCTGGCCAGGAGGTATGAAGGGATCTCAGGAGATCATCAGGAAGGGACCTCTGGAGATCATCTAGTCCAACTGCCTGCCACAGCAGGTCCACCCAGAGCAGGTCCCACAGGAATGTGTCCAGGTGGGTTTGAATGTCTCCAGAGATGGAGACTCCACCACCTCTCTGGGCAACCTTTTCCAGGCCTCTGACATCCTCAAAGCGAAGAAGTTCCTCCTCATGTTGAGATGGAACTTCTTATGAGTGGTCACAGGCTCCCGAGCAGCAGCTGTAATTAACTGTGATCTGGGATTTTTATGTTGCTCAGTATCTGCATAAGGTGGGGGATAATTCTTTCCACAGTGAGATAAGTTTGGTTTATTCTTCTGGAATTAACTTGAGGCAGACAATAAACTTTGACTTGCTGCTTCTTTGTATGAGAAGGTACTTGAAATGGTTTCTTTTTATAGCTTGGCAAAAATAACTGGGAACACTGTAAATGGGAGAATTGACAGATAACGGCGCAAGGACCTGTTTGGTGAAGAGCCTGATGCTTCGTGCTCTCCCTATGCATCTCCAGAGGAGTTTCCTCCCCAGGTTCTGCCCCACGGGAGATTTTGCTGGGAGAATTGGGGGGGAAAGAGCTATATGGATGTGAGGGGTCCCCCCTGAGGGGCTCAGGGGACCCACGTGGAGATGGGGACAGGCTGGTAACCAAGGTGTGCGGCACAAAGGACTTCTCCTGATGAAGCCTTGGGCAGGCTGAGAAGGTTGCCTTTGGGTTCTTATGGGTGTTCTAAGCAGAGAGGTCTGTCTACAAGATCTTTCAGGGGCCGCGTTTACATTGTCAGTAGGAGATTCTCAGTCTGTTCTTAAAAATGCCAGACAGCATCTTATTCTCTCTCTCGACTCAATGTCCAATTTTTATTTTATAGTTTTCACTTTGCTTCCTACGTCTGAAGGAAAACGCCTCCCACTGTTTATCCCTCTGCCCACTGCGAATCTCTCGCTCAGGCTGGGTTGGGTATCACCAACATTTTGCTTTCCTTCTCAACCGTTTTCGAAGCAAAGCAGTGAAATGGATTAAAGTTCACATTTTTCTTCTGTGCTTCTTGGAGGAAGCGCATCAAGGCTGATGCAAAATGAACGCTTTTGGAAACAGCTTAAAATTTTTATGTGTAACACTTGGTCCCCCCTGCATTTCCAGCCCCCAGGGATGACTGTAGCCGGGCTGTGATGACTTTTTCAAAAGCTCAGTGTTTCTGTGAGCAGTGATAATGTAAAAGGGGGATTAGAAGAGTACAGAAGGGTAAGAAGGAATTCTGCCCTCACCCACAACCGCATGGATCCCCGCTCCTCCAACAGCTTGTGGGAAGAGAGCAGCCATGCTGTGTGGTTCACAGCAACGGTGTCCTCAGCTCTCATCTTCTGCCTTTTCTATATGTAAACACCAAGAACAAACACGAGAAACTCCTCCTTTCCATTTGTTGGCAAAAGTTGGTGTGTAGCTTGACATTGTCATGAAGAAATGGCTCTTGGAGTAACCTGGTCTGATGGGAGGTGTCCCTGCCCGGGGCAGGGGGTGGCACTGGATGATGGGATTTAAGGTCCCTTCCAACCCAAGCCCTTCTGTGATTCTCTGATAAATAGTGCTAATTAATGGTAAGCCACGTAACACCGCCCTGTGTTTCAGAAAGGGAGGCAAAGCAGACAATGGACACCCCTCCTCGCTCAGTGTCACTGAGCTTTCAATCTTAATATTCTCGCAACCCCATCACCTGCCAGCGTTCAGGAGAAGACCTCCCGAAGAGCTTACCCACTCCCTTCTGTTTTCAGCAGGATTAGGGCTCGTTAGCAGTCCGTGGGTGCCTGTGTGTGAGGAGGAGCAGGGACACAGCCCGTGGGCAGAAGGGAGCTGCTAAGCCACTTAGGTGCTCAGCGCATCCAGGAGAGCAGCATAAGCCTTTCCTCATATACCCGAGCCTTTCACTGGACACAGGGGTCACTTCAGACTATAAACAGGCTGCTGGTCCTTCTCTGGCTGATTAGATGACAAGAACTGACAGGGTAGACATACAATTTTTTCTGTTGCTGACCTAGTCAGTCTTCTCACTTGGACAGTAATGTTAAACGGTCTTTGCACGAAGCCCTAATCTGCTTATTTTGAGGTTGTTGTTTTTTTTTTGTTTGTTTGTTTTTTTTTTGTTCTTTTTTTTAATACAAGGCTCTCCCCTTCCATTTTTTTTCATTGTCATTCATGGATAAATTTAAATCATTACACCACTCTCTAAAATTATATTTTACAGATGACATATTTAAATATTTATGAAGGGTAAATCTAACGTATGAATAGTAAATATCAATATACGGATGTTTAATATTTATACGCAATACATAAATATATAAAGCATAAAGCACACAAAAAATAAACATATATAAAATACTATACTATTCTAGAGATTAATAAAATGATCCTATAGTATATTTACATAAGTACAGTATGCATCTTATTCCAAAACTTCATTTGTTGAGGGGGAAGGTGATTTTTTAAATTTAAGTTGATGGATGGAATTTTCCTTCTTTTCCACTGAACACACGTGGTCCCTCCTGGGCTGTGGTGTAAGGGAGCTGCCTGTTGGACAGCACATCACAGTCAGAATTGGTCAGAGCCATGGAACGGTTACACGGTCACCCCGGGGTCCCCCCAGTGAGGAAAGGTGACCCAGCATTTTTAACATACCAAATAAATCAATCAGGGCATTGGGAAATAATAGGATTAGCTAATAATGCCTTAGGAAAGGATACGAATAGTACAACTTCAACTTACTCCTGCAGCCCTCTTTTCTTCAATACAACTGCGTCATGGGAGGTTTATCTCGTGGTTTACCCAAAGGAGCAGGTTGAGGGGTGGATGCTAGAGCTCTGCTAAATAAATCTTCTATCTGTAACCAGAAACGTTGAGGTTATTTTTCTGTAATGTATAAATGTGTAATTATGACTTGGAAAAACTGTTTTCCTTAAAAGTTAGCAGGGGATAAAATGCAGTGTTGTGAGGCTGGAAATACATTTTGAAGAACGCTTGTGGAATAGATCATCTCAGCATCCAGTCTGCCGGGCAGATTCCTGGTGCTTTTAGATGTTTTAGATGTTTCTAACTAAAGCATTTTAGGTGTTTTTAGTTAAAGCATTACCTCACTCACTGGGTTTCTGCACCTTCTCCAGAAGCTGTTGAATAAGGAGTGGGAGTGCAGGGCTTGGAGCAAGAGGGCTGTTCTGGTCAGTGTTAAGCATTTGCTGTCTGAGCAGCACTTGGGAATTAGTTTCTGGTCATGATTGTGGCAATAATAGCATTGAAATAGTTGAGAAATTAAGCTTGTTTCACCTGTAATACATAAATCCATATATAATATGTATAAAATATACCAGCACAATGACTGAAATGATGACCTTGTAGGACAACTTTGTTGTTTCTGAGAATCAGTGCTGGTCATATTTAGGTCATTCCGTGGCTGGTTTCTGATTCCCTGCATGAGGGAATTCATCCATGCAGGAGATTTTGCAGCCCTGTGCAATATTGCCACACGCCAGAGTAAGTAGAAGCGAAATAACAAAGCAGAGGTATATGTGATTAAATCATAAACCCAGTTCTCAGGGTGCTGCATGGAGATATTTAATTAAGAGATTATCTGGATGACTGAAGAACAGAAATAGCATCTGTTCTAAAGTACATAAAATGAATATTAACTGGTGCTGCTTAAATTTTTAAGAGAGAAGAGTTAAAAAAAAGAAAAACAGAAAAGGCCAGGAGATGTTCCTGTGTCAGACTCTAGATGAGGAAATCGCAGGGTTCTTTATGAAAGAGTAACTTTTCCCCCTTATTTATTGACAAAGAGAATAAGCAGTGGCAGAGCCTTGTTTAATTGCTCTTTGTGCTAAAAATGCGGAAAATAATTTTGAATTAGAAACTGCTGACAGTTTCAGGAGTGTTATTTGCCGTGATCCCTGAGCATGCTTGGGTCAGGCAACAAGAAATCGTTCGTTAAGCTCTTTGTACTGCTCCTGTTTGTAGCTCAACGTTCTTGCCTTCATCTATGGCCGATTCCCTTTTCTTTGCCTTTCATACATTAGTGATGGGAAGGTTCTTGGGCCAGTGAAGCCTGATCATGCTCCAGGGGAGATATTCCCTACAGAGAGGTTGAGCTCTGCCTTACTGGGACCCTGTGGAGCAGCTTTGGTGTCTTAGCTGGGGAAGAACCTTTGGAAGAGCCTCAAAACTTTCCAATCCACTTTTTATAGAATCACAGAATGCAGGAGATCACCCAGTCCAACCCCTGCCAGAGCAGGGGCACCCAGGAACGTGTCCAGGTGGGGTTTGAATGTCTCCAGAGATGGAGACTCCACCACCTCTCTGGGCAGCCTCTGCCAGGGCTCTGCCACCCTCACAGCAAAGAAGTTCTTCCTCGTGTTGAGATGGACTTTCTTATGTTTCTGACACCCACCCTTGGAGTATTTCTAGGTGTTGATCAGATCCCCCCTCAGCTTTCTCTTCTCCAGACTGAAAAGCCCCAAGTCCCTCAACCTTTCCTCAGCAGAGAGATGTTCTTGTTCCCTCATCATCTTTGTGGCCCTCTGCTGTCCCCTCTCCAGCATTTCCCTGCCCCTCTTGAGCTAGGGAGCCCAGAACTGTTCCCAGTGCTCCAGACGTGGCCAGACCTGTGATTCCTGAATGAGAACAACGTTTTATGCTGGAGTGGTTGGTGTTTCCAGCCACTGGGTATCGGCCTGATATCGATTGTGTTGAAATGAATGGAGATGTCTGTGTGGTTTGTTTGGAGAGCAACTCTGAGGGCTTTTAAAGTTGCTGTGGTGTTAATGGGCTTTCAGGGGATGGGGCTTGTTTCAGAGTGCCTGTATCAGTCTGGGAGTAGCTTGGATGTGGAAAAACGCAGTAGTCTGTATCTCCCCTTACACTCAGTGCTGTATCAGGACTCGTTTCTGTATTTTACTCAGCTGCTGAGAGCCCCGAGGGCTGTAAATAGCAGTGATTCAGTGATGTCTGCTCAAATATCTGATTCTCATTTACATTTCCTATGTACAAAGGAGAGGAGAACCTGGGATTGCCAGGCCAATTTCAAATCTTTCAAGCAATTCTCAATGTCGGCAAACGGGAATTGAACAGGATTAGAGCGAACAAGGCTCTTGTCTCCAGCTTGATTTGTTTTTTTAATACTTTGCCTGCACAATGTAAAACCTTGACAGTCGTAAAATATGAGAATGTTTTAGGTTGACAGAGCTCCTTGGATAATAGCATTAACTTTTCTGACACTTATTTGAATAACTGGAATGGATTTGTTTCCCATATGTCAGAGTTGTCCAGAAGAACAAGGATGATTTTGTTCCTTGATCATTGGGTCGGTGAAGTGTCCCTCCTGCTCTGCCAGCACCAGGGACTCGTCCCCTGCCCGTGGAGAGGTGGGGGGCTGAGATGGGCTTTTAGGGGGGCACTGCTTTCCTACCCCTGCTCACAGCCCTGACCCTAGGCCCTAACAAGAGATGCAGCAGGTCTTCAGGCTAGTCCTTGGTGTCTGGATGTGCTTGAGCTGGACCTGGTTCTGCCAGGGCTGTTCCTGCACCTTCTGTATCTGGTGAGTTCCTTTCCATGGGTAAGGCAGCCTGGAGCACCCTGGCTGGCTTCAAAGGAATGGCTAATGTAATTAATTTCATATTCACTTTGGAAATAACTTTATATATTACTTTTCTAAAAGTACTTGCTTTTATTTGAGCTATATGGTTTTGACCTAGAATACAAGTCACCACTGATAACTTTGCAGCATCTGGCTTCAGCAAGGCTTTTGTCACCATCTCCCACAGCATCCTCATAGATGAGCTTTGGAAGTGTGGATTGGATGAATGGACAGTGAGGCTGAAAGACAGGGCTCAGAGGGTGGTGGTCAGTGGCACAGAATATCGTTGGAGGTCTGTAACAAGTAGGGTCCTCCACGGGTCAGCACTGGGTCCAGTCCTCTGCAATATCATAGAATCATGGAATGGTTAGAGTTGGAAGGGACCTTAAAGATCACCAAGTTCCAACCCCCTTACCATGGGCAGGGACACCTCCCACCAGAGGAGTACACGTTCCTGTGGGACCTGCTCTAGGAGGACCTGCTCTGGCAGGGGGTTGGGCTGGATGATCTCCAGAGGTCCCTTCCGACCTCGTATCACTCTGATTCTGTGATTTCTGTGTCTTTCACTCATTTTGCTTTGAAGTCACACTCAGCATTCCCATCTGCCAGACTTCAGTTAGCTAGACCTGTGTTATTTTCCGCCTACTCCCATTTCTCTTAGGAGTACTTGCAAATCTCACCCCAACCCCTCCCTGCTGCTGTTCTGCTTTGGAGGTGATTTTGGCTTTCGGATGGTGAACCTCATGCTGCAGGTTGGGATGCTGCTTCCCTTCTGGCCAACCCTGGCTCCTACGGTGTGCCCCGAAGGAGCCCTCTGCCTTGGGTCATGCCAGTGGTGGTGGTGGCAACCCTCCCACCCGGGGACCCAGACTGCCCTCAAAAAAAATGAAAAAGGATGTTCAAAAATATAAAGTCAGGCTGTGGAGGTTTTCAGCACCTGTGAGAACATTGCAAGAAAACATTTTGCCCTGGAGCAGATTAAATTTGTCTCTTTTTTTTTTTTTTTTTTAATAAACAAACATATTGAAGTCTGTGGAGGATGCCAGTTTCTCTTACTTCATCACTCAATACCTGCAAGCTGCCAGATGGGACATTTCTGTCCCTGGCACTACATTTTAACTGTGTTTTGTTTTACCTTGTTATTACTAATAGATCAGAAAGGAGCAAATACAACAGTTTGCTGTAAAAGTATTCTTGCTTTCACTGCCTGATATCATACTGGGCTTTTTCCTGTGTTTTGCTTGGGAGGGCTTTGTCATGAGATGTGGGCTGTTGGGTTTGCATCCCGGGATCATCATGGTTTAATGAACCTTCAGCCATAGAAGAGGGGTGGCATTTCCATCCCTGGGTTACAGGTGGGTTGCATGAAGGATTTTGCACACTAACGACCTACCATGGGGATGGAAGGCAGAGGATTTATTTTGCTGGCAGTGGTGAGCTTTCCCGGCAGGAGAAGGACAACAGAGGTGGCGTCAGTGATGGAGGGTTAACCTGGATTCAATTATCTCTCATTGCTCACAGGGGATTTCCAGCAAGGTGATTATCACAGGGCAGTAGCCTCTGGCTGACTGATTTCTGGTTCCCTGCGAGGCTCCCTGGTTAATCGAGCATTTTTGAAAAGGCAAAATGACAGCATTTAAATTGTTCTTCCTGCACCACAGAGGGGTTGTTGTACTGATCTGTTTTGGCAGGAATCGATACGACGCATAAGACAGTTAAAGCTTTGGTAGAACAAGGGCAAAGCTTGAGCATCTCACATCTATAATTCATTTTGGGTGCATGTGATGCAACCCATGCTGTGCACATGGTTTTCATGGAAAAATCTCAGAAAAGTCTGCCAGGTTTGCAAAATACAGGCTCTTTCCTGACCAGAGACAGGAAGACTTTTCCATCAGTCTGCCTCTTGCTACCCAGCAGTGATGACATCAAGACATCACTACTACAGTTCGTAGTTTTATTCTGCTTTTTTATTTTTATTGAGTTACATGATGACCTTTATCAGAGATGAAGGTAAGCTTAGGCTGTAGCAGATGGTGTGTCTTCACCATCTGAAAGCCTGAATTGAAGACAGATTGTGACAACTGCCCTTTCAGCAAGACAGACAGGCTTCCAAACTAAAGGTAAGTGAAGTAAGATTGCTTTAATTCTGCTTTTAGGAGGCCGGCCCCATCAGATAAGAGAGCTTTTAAAACTCGAGTTGAAGTGATGTCTTGTAACTTTCAGGATAAATCAGCAGAAACATGCATGATATGGTCAGTTGGACAGTTTTCAGTTGGCTGTTGTAAAATGAGCGGTTCTCAGCATCGTTTTTTGTGGCAGCCACACGTTGATGTTCTCTGTAGCAGCACCATTTACCCGTTGGGATTAAAGCATCATTAAAGTTAAGCACCCTACACTGGGCAGTGCTGCAGTTGCAATTGGGACCATGCCCATCCTTTTCTCCTACAGTATTTTGTGCTCTTCTTTTCTTTTTTTGTGTTTATGAAATGCTTTTCTTGGTGGGGGTGCTCATGGTTCTGGGTGGACCCCTGTTCTCCAGCAGCCAGAACACCCTCACACAGCTTTTTGTGTCTATGGGGAACCCTGTTGGTCAGAGACATAAGTATGTTTGGATAATTTTTTTACCTTCTGGCATGTACTTTTGTTGGTTTTGCTCTTGGATGATCTGTGGAAACATTTCTTCCCTTCCTGACTGCAATGGTTGATGGCACACTTTGAAACACAGGGGCTTCTGTTCTCACTTTACTGCAAGGAACTGACAGCTAAAAATTGAGCTGATTTGTAGACAGAAATGTTTGTGGTTACATGGTTTGCTACTACAATAGAAAAAGCTTTTAAAATTATTTCATGCTATTTTCCAAATACTTTATTTGAGCACAAAAGGTGCTCTTTTGTTGTTGGTGGTTTTTTGGTGGCGGGTTTTTTTTTTTTAGCATTTCAGAGTGATTACTCAATAACAGTAAAGTTAAAATTGAAGTTTTCAAGATTAAAGTTTTACCGGCTCGACTGTGTTGATGTCCAACTTATTTTCCCACGCTCCCTCTATGCAGCAAGCTCCCTCAGCCAAGACAGTGGTTTTATCTGCTTTTGTGGTTTTTTAGGGGTAAAAAGCAGCCAGGAGTAGGGTGTGCTTTGTGCCAGTGCTCTGTTGTGCAGTTTCCCACTGAGTGGGAAGGTCAACGCTGGTAGTTTTCTGGAGCCAGTACTCACTTTCGTCGGTAACACTAAAGAAAGATTTGCCAAGATTGCTTTAAATTGTTTTCTGTTTTTCCTTATGTTTTATCTATGGAGAGTTGATTAAGAATAGTATAATGCCCAAATAAAAAAAAAGCCTTTCCGCATGGATGAGTATTTTTGAAATCATAGCTGTAGAATAGGGTTTTAGAAGATGTGCTTCTAGAAACTTGGACTTTTTTTTTCTTTTCCTTAGGGATTCTTGAAAGTGGTGAAGTTTATATGTGCAAATGCATTCTAGCAGAGGTTTTAGCTTGGTGTGCTGGTCGTTCCCAGCTCCCGGTTCAGGCAAGGGTCACAGCCTTGACAATTTCTTTAGACAATGAACAGTGGCTCACTTAAAAATAGTCAAAGGTGGGGATTTTTTTTAGAGATATTTAGGTACGCTTGTTTTCTTGCTTATATTACTCTGGGGTAACTATTAAAAACAGGCTTAGATTATTGGAAGGCTTACTGTGTCGGGTTTGCAGCCTGTCGGACAGGGATTATATCCCTTTCAATTTGTCATATGGAGTGTGTCCAGCTGCCGCTGAATGGGGTCTATTTGACTTCTGAAAGAAAATGCAGCTGTTGGTAACCAGAACAGGGGGGCTGTGAGGGACAGGGATGCCAGATGGGCCGCTGGCTTCGGTAGGTGAGGGAATGGAGAGCCCTCTCGAAGATGCCCCCGCTCTTCTCTGCATCAACACGACATAGAGGGAGGTTCTTCTGCAGCTTCTACAGTTCTTGGTCTCTGCACGTGATAAACAGTCCTTTCTCCTCCTCCCTAGGCAGAAAGCTAAGCCTCATATTGCAGTTTCCCTCACAAAGGTGGAATATTTGTCTTGAGCTTCAGTTACTTGTGTCGGAAGAAGGTCAAGAAGTTGTATCTGGAGGACAGACAGCTCAGAGGACTCGAAGGTCCAGGAGTTTTCTGGTCACACACCTGCTTCTGTAGCTACCTTGGATGCTGGTGCGTGGTGGGGACAGTGGTGGGTTCACACTGAACCCCGTGTCAGCCTTCACATCCCAAAACAGACAGGTACGGACGTGGTGCCCCTCCTGCCACTCTGGCCAGTGTGGCCACACGTGCTGGGACAAGGAAGGACATGCAGAGAAGGATGCTTGGTCAACTCCAGAACAATAAACCAAGATGTGATCCTTAGGGAAAAAAACCTACCAACACTCCTTAAGAGAAAAAAACACCCAAAAGGGGGTTGGACTAGAGAAACAATCCCAAAACCAAGCACCAGCTTTTCCTCCAGGGGCTGATGCAGGCAATTTTGCTGTTGATTTCAGGGGAGGAACACCAGACTTGGTGCCTGATGTCATAACAAATGCTCAAGTTGAAAAATGTCCAAAAATAGCATTGAATTGAGTCACTTTAAATGTATTTATTTTGAATCCCCACTTTGTGGCATTATTGCTGTAGTCTCCCCCTGAGCTGGCATTACTCATTAATGCCGGCTTAGCCCCGTGATCCTTCTCCCTCTTTGTCTGCTCGTTGGGATGTTCTGTGCAAATATTGGTAGCCTTCTGTTTCTTGCTCCGTTAATACCCTGTTTTAAATTGCACTTAGAGAAGGTTCATTTGAATCAGTTGGGCAGCGAGAGCAGGGAACCCCTGTTCCTGGCTGGGGTTAGAGTCTCCATGACATTAGAGAGGCTAAATTCGTCTGGGAATACAGGCAGCCTGATTTCATAGAATCACAGGATGGTTAGAGTTGAAAGGGACCTTCAAGATCATCCAGT